>BQNB010183898.1:0-12361 GCA_026074375.1 Tanacetum coccineum
ATGGCTCGCGAGTCAATGAGCCAGACCAAACGGCAGGAAGACAAGGTAGCAGAGAATGCTAGCAACAAGAGGAAATGGGAAGGTGACCACAAGGGAAGCTCTAGCCAACAACAAAACAAAGAGCATAAGGTGTTTAGAGCACACACTACAAGAAAGGCTATGTTGGAAATCTACCATTGTGTAACAAGTGCAAGTTTCACCACATTGGCCCGTGTGCGGCAAAATGTGGTAATTGCAAGCGGATTGGTCATCAAGCTGGAGATTGTAGGACCCTAGTCCCGAGAGCGAAACAGAGGCCCTCAGTGGTAAAACAGAAAGCTGAAGTTACCTGTTATGAGTGTAGAGCTAGGACATTACAAGAGTGATTGTCCAACATTGAAGTTTCAGAACAATGTGAATAAGTACTAGAAATAAAAGGCTCATAGTAACTCTGGCGTCGTAGCAAATAACGTTAATACTTAGGGAGAAACCCCTGCCCTGTCTAGTAGAACCCAAATCAGAACTTTCTTAGACTCTAATTCCAATAGGAAGTTGTGTTGTACTTCTTTAAATTCGTTGTATGTGTGGATGATTTAAATTATCTATCAAACTTATGTGTCGTAAAAACTTAGTTAATTTTACTTTAACTCTCTTTTCTTTATGCAAGCCACTCCTTAAACTATTATAGTCCTTTAAATATTTTTACAACCACTTTATAAACCATTTCACTACCACATGATAAGCTATTTTAATTAATTGTTGATAATTATCTAACTGTCGTCAAATGAACTAACATTTTTTGTAAACTAAAAGTTATTTCGTCATTATTTTATAAACAAAGTTACTATCATTTTTACAATTTTCTTTCCACCATCTTATGAACTATCTTCTTGATATCTTATGTACTATTTTGCAATCAACTCAAAAACCACGTTACTACCACCTTGTGAATCATTTTGTTTTATTTTATGAAACTACTTTGTTTGCATCACATGAATTATTTTACTATCACCCTATGAACTATTTAACTATCGTCTTATAAACCATCTTACAGTTATCTCGAAAACCATCACCTATAAAACTATTTTGATGCTATTTTATATATATAATGTTAATTTGATAAAAATGAGCATTTCATCGTTAGCCCTCAATTATACATAGCTTGATCACCTATGTCTAATTCAGGAAGAACCATGTCGTGCTGGGAGTAGTCACCTTAAAACCTTTTGTAAAAAAATCAATTTTCTACATCTATCCCAGAAAAGCAAAATTTTGCGTGCGTACCCTTAAAACATTTCAGTCATGAGAAACTGAAGTAGTAATCATAGTAGCTAAGTAAACCTTCTAACACCTTCACTTACTAGAGTCGACATCATCATACGTCAAATCCTAATATCAAAATTAAGTCGAGTAGTATCACTAATCACCCTAGGACGATCCACCAACGAGTTTAGCCGCCATTAAGGAATTCACTAAATAACCCATTCAACATCGACGTAATACCATAGAGCTTAGTATTTGCGACACCATCATAGGTATAAATTCGTTGTCACCCTAGAAAGGAAAATGTTATAACTGATGTTGTAAGCTGAAAGGAACAGATAAGTCTGCAAGAAGCCGAACTTTAGTTGCAACAATAAATATTAAACCAATGTCACTAATCTTGAACGCTCAAGTTAAAGCAATTTAGAAGGGGAATGCAAATGAGTTACCAAGCGTGGTAACGAAAATATCGAGAGACATAAATAAAAAGAGCAAATAGATTTGTTGTTACAACATCCGTTTATTACCTTAGAAATAAGATTACATAAGGACAAAAAGAAAATACAAGTTTTATTACAACCCTTATCTAGCAATAATATCTATTACTCCCAAAGTAGATCTACGCCAATAGCTAGGACAATAAGCTTTGCGAGAAGCGCCAGAATTACGGCCAAAAACTGAAAATCTTCTTCGTATAGGACGTAGGCCAGGTAAATGCCGAGTTCTATCGCGCACACCATCGCCACAATTGCAGTAATATGCAACAATTTGAGAGGTTTGTGTAACCCCTGCCCCTTTTTGTGTTTTGAATATTCTAATTTAGTCATTCGACTATTTGACGTTTGTTAGTTTATTTAGAATATTGTACCGTGTTGACGGTGGTGATTTTATAAGAATTGTAGAAATAGTGGTTTATTATGAATAATAATCCTTTTTAGAGGTTATTATTGTGTTATTTAAGTTCCAGATGGTTGACCCGTGAATTTTCGAGAAATGCCAAAAAAATGAGTCCCAACACGTCCTTTAATGTCCAAATGAGTTTTGGGTGGCCTAATATGAAAATATGTCAAGTAAATACTCTAAGTTATTGGAAAAATATTTTTAAAGTTAATAAAAATGCTAAGTAACTTTGGGAAATATTATACGGTTGAGTTTTACGAGTTTTTAAGTGATCCCGACATAAAAACAAAGACACCCGGGGCTTTGGATACCTTGGCCGATTCTAGACAAAGGATAGGGAACAAGATGATAGGTCACATGAATCTTGAATCAATCATATCAACATGCAAGCTTAAAGAGAATGAGAGCAAATGAAGGGAAAATTCAAATATTATTTAGGAGGGAAATGAAAGTTGGTTACAAGAGCATCACCCTCTAATGAAGATTAGATGGCTATTTATAGGCAATGGAAGGGAGGCTTCCCTTCCTTATTTTTCTATCTTGACAATACTAGTCCCCATACTTTGGTTATTATGCTATTTCTTACTTAAAGCATATAAACCTTATTACAAGCTATATTAAACTAAACAAAATAAAGTCTAATAATAAAACCACATAATCGACACTTTTCATAAACCTAACAATCTCCCCCTAAGGGTCGATTATTCTGGGCGTTCCCTCCTTGGTCCTAGTGGTCTTCCATTCACGTACATCTCCCATCTTCTCATTTGATCTCGATACTTTAACGAACTTCAATCTACTTCTTCAAACAACTTAAGAATATCTCCAGTTCATTCATTTTGTAAGTTCTTTTTGCACATATCCATACTTGACATCATTATAATAACTCTTTAGACCTTCAAGCGTTCTCCTCAGTGTTGCATCACAAAACTTATGTATCTCTGAAGGTCTCATCACCCTTTTCTCTTTCTGGCTATTAGTGTAAATGATTCCATGTACAGGCTCATAGACAATAGAAAACACATCACATTCTTCAATTCCTGGGAAATAATTGTTGTGCTTGTGAGATTGATCTTCTAGTTGGATAGCTTTCTATTCCAAGTTGTTAGAAATTCGTGCACTTCTTTTCCATATCACTAACTTTAGATGAACCTGGATAGAGACCATAGACACATAAATATCCTGTATGTATCAGCATAATCAGGTACCTCTGTCATCATGATCAGCTAGGTACATGTCTTCAATGTCATTCTTATGAGGTACTTTGTAAATCTGGCTTAGTTATTGACACTATGCAATCATTAGCTCTTCTTGCCATAATCTCTGTGATAAACTTATGGTCATGACCCAATTCCTAGAATGTATTGATGACCTGAACAATCTTAGAGTTTGAATAGATTTCTTCCTTCGGTCTTCCAGGTTCTTTCTGTCTCCTTATGTAGAAGATCTTTGCATGAGGATTCTTCCAATTTTAACCCTCCATATCTTGCATATGGATATTAAACTTCTTTATATAAGATATAACCCATTCGGGAAGTCTGTTCTTCAATATCATCATTCATTGGAAGACAATTGCTGGGAAATGTATGAAGTGACAAAATTATATTCTCTGGGACCTGAATTCCCTTTCGTCAAGTACAAAAGGTCTTGATTATCAGAGATTGTGACTAGGCTTCAGGAATCTTTTGATAGCTTTTGAACTAATGTGTGGTCTTTCGTCGGATGAGGTGATCAGAATTTCCTTTTGCTTTCCCCAAATAATGTCACTTTTGTACGAAATTTTTTTTTTTCTTATTGTCAATGTGATACTGCATGCTTCATCTCCTGAAGTTTCATCTTTGTTTTTCTTTGCATCTCATCCGCCATCTTCTTCAATTAGCTTTATCAATCGTCAAAAGACTATCTCTTCCATTGTATGTCTTAGGATACTTGCTTAGTTGGAATCTCATCTTATCAGAGCATAAGAGTCAGTCCAGAAATCCAAATTCATCATCTTGTTATTGTTTTACCTGAAGTAGATGGACCTGGTTCCTCATACATTACTGTACAGACGATGACTCTCAGATACATATGCTTCATACTCGATGTCATTTTGCCTTTTTGACACACTATTCTCCCCCTCAGGATGAGAATCATCATAATGATCGTCCTGATCCCTTGGGCGAACGACAAAAGGTCTACAAGCAGTATGTGGTACCTGTGTCTTCTCACACTTCATTTGGAGAGCCAACCAGTTTGCTATGTCCTCTGTTGTTGTAACAGAGGAATCAGCTTTATAGTAAGGTTTACTATTGATTTGTTGTATTGGAATAGATGGATGAGTGAACTTGTGCGGCATGAACATGAGAATATGACCTGACATTATAACTGCGTACTGTGCATCAACTAAAGAAGGCATGGAATTGTCAATCTGCATTTGAATCTGTGAGGATATTCTAGTGTCTACATACGCCACGTTCTTGCAAAGACAACTTTAGAGAATATCTTGCAGTCTCTTCTTTAGTCATTTTTCTTTCCAATAATCAACCCTTTGCAAGTAAAAAGGAACTTGATTCTCGAACTTGCGTAGGATACCTCCATTCTCAACTTGCTCGTTACTTTTCTTTCACCAACGAGGGTAGCGTTTTCCGTCATGACATCATGAAGATTATCAGCAATACAAGTTGTAATCACTCGATTTCCGTGGCAGAACTTTTCTTGAGATGTGCCAAATAAGTAACTTATATCGTCCCTGTTAATTATGAAAGAAAGTCTTGTATTCTTTTGCATCGATTGGGTTTTCGCCTTGTCAATGATGAGACGATTGGTTTTTGTTAATTTTGTGTACGCTGAAACCTGAATGATAGGTGGTAGGATGAGAACCGTTAATTCCTAGAGTTTCTCTGTATCCGGAGATACGAGAGTAGAGAGATTCCTAGGTGATCTAGTTGGTGAGGGAATTGGTGAAATCCTAGACTCCTCTACATTCTTCCCTTTCGCCCTTCTCCTTAATTCAAACACTTCATCAGTTATTTATCTTTTCATCATCAACATTACATGTATAACAATATTGGTTCCACCTCATATCCTTTGAAGGTTCTCTTCATTTTTTCTTTGAACAATCTCTCACCTCCGGACTTTTTCCTAATCACTCTGGGCTCTAACTAGTGCGGAATAGATGTATCATCATGCCTAGGGGGTGAACTATCATCAACATTCTCAAACTCTTCAACGAGCTTCTCAATCTCCTCAGCTGCCAAGTGTTCATATACCAGTTCTACATATATCCTATTAATTTCCCCCCCCCCCCCCCCCCCCCCCCCCCCCCACCCCCCCCTCCCCCCCCCCCCCCCCCCCCCCCCACCCCCTCCCCCCCCGCCCCCCCCCCCCCTCCCACCCCCCCAACGTATTATTATTTTGTGTTATTCACGACTCTTTTGCTCAGCAAGACTTACTTGAATCTTATCTTGTAGAATCATCTCATCATCTTTTTCTGCTGTTGGTACTGGAGCAGGTGGTGTTAGACATGCAGATTACCTTGACGGTAATCGAAAATGAATCACAGTTGATCGTTTTGGAACACTTGACTCAGCTATCTCTGTAGCAGGGTTAGGTGACCTAGGGGCGCTAGTTGTCCTATACGTTCCCTGGGTAGACTCAGTCGGCTGTGACTGAGCCAGAGGAACATCTAGCCCAAACACCTCTGCATACATCTTATAATGCACTGCAAGCTTCATCTCTTCTGTGAGCATCCATGCTGGTATCCGCATCCCAACCTTGTTCTTGTTTCTTCCTGAATTAAAGATATTCTTCATAATATCATCTTCTTGAAGATTGTGATAAGCATCTCGAGCACGTCTTGAAATGTTAGGAAAGATAGTCATATAATGACTGATGATGATCTTTGTAAATCATGGGTATGAGATCGAAGTGGCAGGATGATGAAGCAAATAGTAAATGCCTTCCCACATTAACTCTGCATAAGTCTCACATGAATTGTTTTTAAACAAAGCAGTATAACACATTTGCATTATCTGCAGCGGCGGTTGGTCTGGTTCCATCCCGAACTGTTGTGTAGTAGTCAAGCACTTGGAGAATATTTTGCACAACGTCTGCCAAGGCTGTAGAAGACCAGGTATCTTGAAATTAGACACATTCTTGAGTTCCATTGAAAATCCCAACACTTGTTTGTAAAATGGAACCATATCAGAGAATGATGGTGGTGGCACAAACAAAGCATTATTGTTATCATTTGCTTGCGGAAGATGAAAGATTGTCCTGAAGTCATCCAGAGTAAGTGTAAGCTCTTTTCTATCCAGTAGGAACTTGAGACGATGCTTTGATCCGTCTTCTTTCAATGTATGCCAGAACTGTGCCATATAAATCCAAGGTACAGATGCTGATGCTGCAATGCTGAATCGTAACGGATGATTCGTAATAATATTCATCAGAATCTTGCTCTCTGATGGACATTGCACATTCTCCAAGTCAACCTTCTTATTAGCATCCATAAGGTCATAACGCTTGTTTGGAGGACACAGTTCATCTGGATGAACATCAGCTGCTTGTTGTCGTTGTGCCATGATGATAACTGAATGAATACAATTGAGGTGTTAGGAAACAAATAATTCTTTTGACATTTTTGTCTTTTTCCTCTCTGTCTGTTTTATATGTTCTGGCAATTCTTTTTGAACATATTTTTGATCAGTTTGTTTCTCATGTGCTCGTTCTTGCTTTTTCTAGCACATGCCATACGCTTTATTCGAATTATTCTTTTGATTTACCATTTTTGTGTGTTTTGGCATTTCTTTTTCGAACACACTTTTGATTTGCTTTTTCGCGTATGGATTTAGCTCTCTCTTTTTGTTTTTAGAATATCCTCACCAGAAATTCTTTGTGACATGATACTCTCTCAAGAAGGATGAAGATTTCTCTTTTTGATTGGAAACCCAGACACTGTGTATGAAAAATTCAAGAGAAACCTTCAACTTCTTAAAATGTTTTAAGAAAGAGTATCATTTTGAAGACAATAACAAATTTTGAGAACTTTTTAAAAATCGATGTGTGACAAACTAAGTACTCAAAACCTACAATGATTGGACATAGTCACTCACTCTCTATTCTGTTCATTGCAGAAAATGGCCGTAGCCGGACATGACTTAGTCCACTTAAACAATTGAGATTTGAAATTAACATATTTATAAAAACTTTGATTCTTTCACATTTGATTATGAAGCCTAAACCATGAATACAAACACATCTAATTCAATAATTGAATGGACACTAAGTCACTCACTCCTCATTCTGTTCAATGCAGAAAACGGTTGAAATCCCGGCATGACTAGTCCACTTAATACCAATTATGAATAGACATATATGATCCATAGCATAGAATTCATGAAAACTTGTATATTTGCCAAAATTATTTGTCAGATTTTGAGCACACTAGAAACTGATCGTTTTGTTTTTCACAGACATTCACACAAATAGCATTTCAATCATGAAGCAACAACATTAATACATATACAAAATACTTTCACAAGCACAATCAATTAAAAAAAAAAACTGATTTTATCATTTAACCTTTACTGTGTTTGACTTTTTTGACTACCGATTGTTGACCAGTTGACCTTACCGATTTTGACAATTAACCTGTGCACAAGAAAGTAAACTCGGTAAACTAACAGATTCGGTAATGTTCTACCGAGTTTATTCAAAATTCAATCCTAACCATTCTATTGATTTTATGACCTTAAAGTCCACTTTTTAAACTAAATGCCAAAGATATTCAGATGTACAAAAACTCGGTTTAAGACACGTTTTACTCTTAAACTCGGTAATCTAGCAAATTCGTTTAAACTCTCATTTTTACCGTGTTCAAACCGGTAATCCCAAAGTTACTCAAAAAAGGCCTAAAACATTTATATCTCCTTACGTTTGAGTAAAGAATGTGAAGGTACAAGCGTTGTAATTGATCTTTAGATATCAAAAATCAGACTTCTTACTCAACTTCGGGTAAACAGGATTTGGTAATAAAAAAGGAAAAGTAATAAAAATTGAAATGAAAAATCCTTTATATAGCCACGAAATTAGTTTTCAAATTGACATTTTCAGTCCCTGTACTTTACTTTTACTGGAAAGACTATGGCAAATTGTCACATGCAGTCCTGTACTTGATTGTACCAATTTTGGTTTATGAATATAAAAAACTCCCCTTTTAAACATGGAATCTTTTCAAACACTCCCCTTTGAAATGGGCACTTATGTTAAATTTCATAGTCGGAAAATGAAAAAATTGTTCTTTATCAATAAAACTCCCCCTTGAAAATATAACATTTCCAAATTTTATTATCAAAAAGATGTTTGTGAATGAAAATTGTAAAAACTCCCCCTTGGATCATGATTCCGTATTTTGCAATGTAAAAAATTTTAATCAGAAACTTGGAATCATGAAACAAAAGTTTGTAATTCTTTTTAAATTATTATATATATATATATATATATATATATATATATATATGTTATATATATATATATATATATATATATATATATATATATATATATATATATATATATATATATATATATATATATATTTCCTTTTGAGAAAAAAATGTGTAAAATATTTTTGTTATTTTTGAAAATTTTCAATTTTTTCTTTTGTTTTTAAAATATTTATTTACAGATGAAATGTATGATCTTTTTTTATCACGAAGATGACTTTGTCAGACTTTCCAACTGGTTCGGAGTCATACATCTCATACAATGCGAATGAACTAGATACTCAAAAGGTTCTTTTGGAAGCGCCTTAGTAAATAGATCCGCTAGTTGGTATTCTATTCCGACAAAGTAAATTTCCACAGTACCCCTCTCAACGTGTTCTTTAATAAAATGATACCGGATATCAATGTGCTTTGTCTTAGAATGTTAGACTGGATTGCATGAAATAGCAATGGCACTCTTGGAATCACAATACATCGAAATCCGATTGTATTTTAATCCATAGTCAAGCAGTTGAAGCATACATATCACTTTGAGACAACATGCAGACAATGAAACATATTCAGCTTCTGCAGTAGGACATAGCAGTACAATCTTGTTTCCCTTTGAACTCCATCTCACGAAGCTTTCCACCTAAAAATTGCACTCACTCCTGAGTGCTTTTAACAATCATTTTACAACCTGCATGGTTACGCATATGATGTGCAATTAGTTCAAAACCAATTCATTCGGATACCCATAGGTCCCTATGTTATAGACTGTCTTAGGTACCGGAAGATCAGTTTGACCTCTTTGAGGTGGTTATTTTGGACCGTAGGTGTGCTTGATAACCGTGCACCATACATAAGTATCAATAAGCTTTGTTTTGATGACTGGCTGTTAGATACAAGAAGCCCCCTCCTACATACGAGATAATTCGTCTTGATCAGTAGGCGTGCCTGTAAATCAGGTCCAGTCTCTTTGTTGCCATTGGTTGAGTCTGGAGGACCCATTCATTTAGACCATGTTTCTTTAACAAACTCTATTGTATATTGTGTACTGACTTTATGAATATGCCACGGGAGATTGAATGTGAACTGAAGTCCATGAAAGAACTTTAGTTCACCCATCATTGACATTTCAAAATTGTTTTTCATTAAGTTTGCAAATCTTTTTGAAAAATCTGGATTTGTTGATCCAAAAATAATGTCATCTACATATACTTGAACAAGTAATATGTCTCCCCCGTGACGTCGAGTAAACAAAGTTGGGTCAATTATACCTTTATTGAACCCGTGTGCAATTAGAAAAGAAGACAGTTTGTCATACCATGCACGAGGTGCTTGCTTAAGACCGTATAGAGCTTTTTTCAACCTGTAGACGTGATTTGGAAATTCAGGATCAATAAACCCTTCAGGTTGGCTGACATAAACTTCTTCTTTCAAAGGACCATTGAGAAAAGCCGTTTTGACATCCATTTGAAAGATAGTGATATTCCTATGAGCAGCAAAAGCAATGAACATCCGAACAGCCTCAAGACGAGCAACAGGAGCAAATGACTCCTCAAAATCAATGCCTTCTTCTTGCTTATAACCTTTAGCCACAAGACGAGATTTGTTCCGAACCACAATATTTTCTGCATCACACTTATTCTTCCAAAGCCATTTGAGAGCAATAACATTCTTTCCTCCTGGTCGTGGAACCAATTCCCAAACTTGAAGTCTTTCAAATTGATTCAACTCATCTTGCATAGACTCAATCCAACTATGATCGGCCATAGCTTCTTTGATGTTCTTTGGTTCAATAGTGCTGACGGTTAATGCGTACATGCAAACCTCAGAATCGGTATGTAGCCGTTGACGAGTCATAACAGGTTTGGAAGGGTCACCAATGACTTGGTCTAGAGGATGATCTTTTGTCCAAATGTGAGATAGAAATTCTGCACATTTAATGGTTCGAGATTCGTTGTAGATGACTCAATTTTCTCATGATTTAGAGAATCATATGGAACAAAATGTGTATTCCATTCAAAAGTCAGCAGCAGCTTCTTGATTGAATTCATCAGATTCTCTGTTAAAGCGATTGGAGAAATTTTTTTTCGTCAGAGGTTGTGTGACAACAGGAGAGCCTTAATGCTGTGTCAACAATGATTGAAGATGTAGAAGGTGAGTCTTCTTGATCATGCGTTGTTGTGCAGCGTGAATTTGATGGTAGTTTCAGAGATTTTTTGCTCCCAAATTAATTCTTCCAAACATTGGACCGAACAAATTATCCAAATCCTCTTTTGAAGGAGTATTCATTAAATCATCTGATGAATTTGGATTATTAAATCGTTGAAGATCGGGTTCTAAACAATCGTGTTCAGAAGCCATAGCTGTAAGCTCGTCAAACTTGACATGAATAGTCTCCATAATCCTTTTGGTGCGACGGTTATAGATTCGAAAACCTCTTGATGTTTCCGAATAACCAATAAAAACTCCAATGTCTGCTTTAGGTTTCATTTTCCCAAGATCATCACGGTCATTTGTCGGATAACACAGTGAGCCAAACACATGAAAATACTCAACATTTGGCTTTCGTCCACGTAACAGCTCATAAGGTGTTTTATTGTATCGTGTGTTGATGATTGACCGATTTTGAGTAAAACATGCTGTAGCAACTGCTTCAGCCCAAAGAAATTCAGGTAACCTTGAAAAAATAAGCATTGTGCGAGCAGCCTCAACTAGAGTACGATTACGTCGTTCTACTACTCCATTTTGCTGAGGTGTGCGAGCAATTGAAAATTGTTGCATAATGCCTAACTTTTCATAATGAGCTTTGAGAGTTGCATTCTTGAATTCAGTGCCGTTATCAGTCCGAATCTTGCAAACTTTGGCTTTGTAATTCAATTGAGCTTGAGCAATGAATTTCTTGATGATCTCTGGAGTTTCGTCTTTCGAACGAAGAAAATAAACCCATGTGAATCTAGAAAAATCATCCACTATCACAAGAATATACTTCTTTCCATTGACCGAAAACTACTTCTCATTGACGCACAAATCCATATGAAGTATTTCCAATTTAGAGTAAATCAATTGGAATCAATTTCGAGTGGATCGAGAAGCTTTTTTGCTTTTTCCTTTGCACAAGTAGAACAAGTGAATCTGTTTTTATTTGACTTTGGTAAAAACCGTCAACAGTCAAGTTTAGTTTTAGATCGTTTATGGTACCAAAATAAGATGTGACAATCGTCGATGCCATAACCATGACTTGTTGAAGTTGCTTTTTGGACATTAGACCAAATTGGTGAAAGACAGCAGCCATGTCTGAAATGATGTATTGGTATATAAATTCTAATCGCGTACGCCTGTGAGTAAAATCATTCTCCTTCTCCAGATTTCGTACGTAACATGTATTGGAACGAAAAGCCACTTCTAAATCTCCATCACAAAATTGTCCAACGCTAAATAGATTATGTCCAAGAGCTTCAACATAATATACATGACAAATAGTGATATTGCCATGTATATAATCGCCATATCCTGTGATTGTTGCAAAATTATCATTTCCTAAGTGAATGGTTCCCCTGAATTTTTCAATGAAATTTCTCAATAGTGACCGATCACCCGTCATATGCTTTGAACAAAAACTGTCAACAACCCACAGAACGATCTGAACTACCTGCATCATAAGAAGAGACAACACATGGACAACTGGGCAATTTGACTACCCATTTCTTAATTGAAACAGATGGTTTCTCAGATGAACGAGTGTTAGC
>BQNB010183901.1:0-12360 GCA_026074375.1 Tanacetum coccineum
GTCCTTGAGATTTGTCCGAAATTGTGAAGTCCAAAAGAATGTGATACAAAACGCAGTGTTAAGACAAAACGCAATGTTCAACAAAACGCAAGTTTAAGCAAAACGTAACAATAGTTGGTCAGACAAAACGCAGTCAACACAAAACACAATATTTCCGAGACAAAACGCAGTCTTCACTAAACGCAAGAGTTCCGAGACAAAACGCAATGAAATCTTGAGACAAAACGCAGTAAACAAAATGCAATGTTTGAAGACAAACCGCAAGATCTTGAGACAAAACGCAAGATCTTCTAGGCAAAACGCAAGATTTGTTGCGATTTGGGCAGCATAACGTTTGTACTTGCTTGCAAAAATGGTCTTAAATAAGCAAAACGCAACAACAAAATGCAAGAGCAAATCGCAATGACTTCTTTGAGACAAAACGCAAGAAGTCTTTGGGCAAATCGCAACGAATGAAGCAAAACGCAATCAAGAACACCCCTTCAGTTAGTCAAAACGCAGCCAAGAAAAAATCACCAAACTTTCTTGAAAGCTACGAAATGATGTTAAAACCACCTAGTAATGATGCAAGGGATAGTTCTTAGCCCAAAAGTATAAATCTTTAACTCCTTAAACCACAAACAAAGATCAAATGTTGATTTTTTTCTTGCTTTTTTCAAACCAAAAAACCAACTAACCCACGAATTTCACACAAAACAAACACTACACACCCCTTGGCGAGTGATACCACATGTTATCCCACGATATAATCCAAACAAAACTTATAAATAAGCACACCAACAAGCAAGATTAAGTAGAAAATAAGATGAAAAGCTAGAGAGAGAAAGTAGAGAGAGAAACAAAAGAGGAATATTAGATTAGAGAAAAAAGTGGTGAGTTACAAGAGATAGAAATGTAACCAACACCCTCTCCTTGTGTGGCGAGGGTTCTATTTATACCTATGCCTTGCTATCTTGGCACTTGGGCTTTCTAAACGGGCCAGGCTTGGTTTAACTTGGGCTTTGAGCCCGAAACACGGACAATGTTAGATTCAATCCAAGCCCGTTGAACCCGACTAGCCTATTACAATACAAGACCTAGTTTGACTTTCTAAGACCGATAACATTCTTGTTTGACTTAATATAATTAAGGCTAACAGGATGAACTAATCAGCGTGAAAAGTCGATATACACAATACATAACACAAATGGATGGCTATTTGGGGGAAAATCCTAATATTTTCCTTTTATCTAAGCTACATCAATTACACTAAGTTACCTCAATGCAATGCTCATTATGGTGGTCTCGAAAAGATATACCAAGCCAAGTTCTAAAGTCTACTACAGCCTCTAGCACACTCATTTTTATGTAATTTATGAAAACGGAAAGGCTTATCCTCACATAATAGAAATATAGGGCAGGTGTGCTGAGTTAAGTTTTAACTACTTAAGTAATGAAAAACATGTCAAGATTTTAAAAATGAAACATTTTTAAAAAAATTAGAAAAATAAAGACAAGTATAACCAAATGGGTGTTTATTTCTAATCCCCTCCCCTCATTTGAGTCAAACTTAAGCATGCACATATAAAATAGCAAGGGTTAGGAATGGAGCATACGTACTCCCCTGGATTTGCTCGGTATGATAAAGAGACAACATGCTCTAAGCCATGCTCCAAGTCTACTTCCTTGAGCAACATTCATAATCATAAAAAACTCGTCATCATCATTGGTAAAGCATCCAACTAGTCCGGCTTGAAAGGCTTCTTGTAGCTTCTTATCGTCCTAGCACCACTCCACGTGCATCAACCTGTATAGCTGTAAGAAAGACTAACACCAAAGCATAAATCCAGATAAAAGCAACATAGCAACGAGCATACAAAATAGCAATACAGGAAATGAAATAAAACCTAACTCACTTTTGTAGGAATCGCGGTTTCATTTAGCATATGCAACAAGCCTTTTAAACCACTCGATGGTCCGAGTAGACGATTGAAGTCTCGTGAGGATTTCATGTGAGCATACCCACAAAGTTCATTTACTAAATGTATACGGTTTTGTAAAATTTTAGATTATTTTGAAAAATAATTTTTTATTGCAGGAGTGAACTACACCGTAGTCCAAGGGTGGAGCTACGCAATAGTTTTGTAGAATTATAAAAGCTTTTAAAATATGCAGACCAACTACGACGTAGTCAAAGGGTTGGACTACGCCGTAGTTATAGCTTAATAAAATTTTTGGGACTTAAGCCTAACTACGGCGTAGCTTAGGTATCCAACTACGCCATAGTTGTAGTTTGCAACTATAATTATTCACTTAACCACAAGCCAAGGTGATTCCGATTTACATCCCCTTGCTGTAAGCACCTACAAACAAAGTTAGAAACACACAAAACCAAACTAAATGTAGAAATTAAATGAAACAAGACATAATTAAAAAGATAGGCATTGGGTGCCTCCCACGAAGCGCTTGTTTTTGTTCAAGTCTCGAGCTTGACTCCACCCTTATTTATTAAGCAAAAGGGTGTTCATCCCCTCACTTGGGATCAAGTGTGGATGGAAGTAGCAATAAAAACCATTCGGGTTTAAATTTGCTACGGGATAGGAAAATGAAGAATACAAATCATCCATGGAGGAGATGTCATTTCTCTTTCTACCTTATATGGCTTGGTTGCTGACTTAGATGATTTGAGTACTCCATATAAGGGACTCCATGGTTGAGTATGAATGAAAGGCTCAGATTCTTCCAAAATCTCATCCAAAATTGATTTAGTAGCCGGTGCTACATAATCTTTGTAAGGAGGTGGTGTGGTGTGTATGACTTGAGGGATCGAAGGTTGTATCACGTCGTCCATTACATCAAGAACATGTATAGAAATACTATCAACATCATTATTCGGTTCCTCGTCCCTTACAACCTTTACTTCATCATGGGATGGAAGTAGTGGCACACACAGTTGTACCACAGGGTCGGGTTCAGGCAAAGTATGTACGCTAGGTGTGAGTAACTGCCTAAGCCTTTCTATGTCCTCGACCGTAATATCCCAAATGTCATATATATCCCCTTCGTCACACTCTTCCACCTTAGCTTCCTCTTGTTTCATCCCTCTAAGGTTTTTGGCTTCCATTTTGAACAAGTTGCCAAAGACCTCGTTAAAGCTTAATTCATTATTATCAGGTTGAGGATTAGGTGTATATGGCGATTGATCACAAAAATTAGATGTAAAACTGTAGGAGTGATCATTTAGCGGATCTTTCTTTAGACCTTGCTTAGCTATATATAATTCATATTCTGCTATTGTCATGCTATCAATGTCCATTTCATCGCTCTTACTGGAAGACACTAAACCATCCTCAGTATAAGGTTGAGTGGATTGGGAATAAAGGTGTAGAGGAGATAAGCCATTATAATACGGATAACTAAAAGTACTACTCTTATCCCAGTGAAAAGAGTCAAAATCCGCCTCTTCATATTTTGTTGGACTTCTTTTGGATCGAACATTCATCCTAAATTGCCTTTCCTTCTCAACTTCATACTTTAAGTACTCGTTCAGAGTCATGTTCTCAATATCAGGCTCCATTTCCATGATTCCTAAAAATCAAACACGACATACCAGTAGATTATGCTCTTAAAAGGAAATAATAAATAACAAGAAATTAAATACACTAAAATAAAATATATACGAAAACTCAAACTCAAAACGTATGTAGCTCCCCGGCAGCGACGCCAAAAACTTGATGCGTGATAATTGTTTAAATTAATTTTCAAGTTTTAAATTTATAAAACTCGACTACCTATGGTCTACAACCTACTAACGGGCAGAGAACCCAAACGTGTGTAGTGTAGGATTGGTAAATCCAAGGTCGTTCCTAAGAGCTAATGGGCGGTCTATTATTTGAGTTTAAAGGTTGTTACGTTTTAAAAGTTGTTTTGATGATTAGATTACAAGAAAATAAATAGCAGGAATTAAATTGGTTTTATTAATAAAGGGAATTGGTATAGTGATAAACAACTAAGAAGATGAACGCATTTAACTAGTTAAATATCCTAAGTTTAAATATTGTGATCTCAAGTGCAATGTCTAACTCTTATTTTATATGGTGGTTCTAATATCAAGAGACTCGATTGTGCATCGAAACCTGTCTTATGTATCCTATGATCTCAGGCCCCCGTTGGCCACGAAGGGTGAGTATCCAGTCTACAATGATTAACCCTCAACTATATTAATGACTTGTCTAATGCCAATAATCGCACTTCTTGGCTATAAACCCTCCTGGAAGAGTTTCCCAAATTTCATAAGTATTTATCATATTGTAAGCGGCGATATGAGCAATCCCTATACTAAGAACAGCTGTCTATCCCTAGTACCCGGTTAACCCTTAATTTGACAAGTAAGCCTACTATAAGGTCTAACAGGAGCCTCAACACTACCAAAACTCGGGGATCATGCAACAGGCAATAAGGATGACCATAAAAACAATCATCAGACAGTGAGATCAAAAATAAATAAACGAAAGAATAATAAGCCAATTAAGCGACAAGAACAATAATTAAGCATAATAAATATCAAACATCAACCAATTAAGCCGAGATCAAATAAATTACTAAAAAGAGTTAATTGAAATCAAAGTGTAATAGTTGAAGAACCATGTATAAATCATGCTAAAATAATGCTCCCGGTCTTATAGTTGGATCCCGTGGCGAGCCTCGAAGGGTTCACCCTATACCCGAATCAAGCAACCAAGTTGGCTGCTCCTTTTCTTCCTTTTTCTTTTATGTCGGCAGAAAGAAAACCACCTGAATGAATAATGAATAGAATGAGATTCCACCGAATTGTTTATATAGATTTTTGGAAGTTTGGGAATTTGGCGAGTTTGCCTTCTCATTGTTCTCGACGTAATAAATAACATCCTCGAAACTTCATATCATTTAAACACTTTCAACCCCTGGAGTAGTCACTAACTATGGCATAGTTATAAGTTCCAACTACGTCGTAGTTTTTCCAACTCAACATTTCCTTTATTAGCAAATAATAACTACGGCGTAGTTCCTTCGGGCCAACTACGTCGTAATTGTGACGTCAGTATAATCCCATCTTAGGCATATAATAACTACGGCGTAGTCAATACGGCCAACTACGCCGTAGTTCTTCTTTTTTATCATCTCTTTTAAAAATATAGTACCCCTACTAAATGATATAGTAGTGGTACTATTATTCATTTGATTCTTGGATCGCTTCCTGTAGAGATTTAGTAGCCTTCCTTCAAATTTATTACCTCTACTAAATTACGTAGTATTGGTACTATTTTTGACCATCTATTGCAACTTTCCATTCCAATGCCTTTAATTACCTGAACCTGTAATATGAACGAATTAAGTACCCGATTCATATAAAAATGATATAAAACAAGAAAATAAACACGGGAATTTGACATAGAAAAGTATCAACTATTTGATGTCACCACCATCACCAATAACCAAAGTACGCAAACAATGCCTTGTCCTGATCTCCTTGACCCCGCAACTTTTCTTTTTTATCTTGAGTTTCCAATATGTTATATCCTTTATCGACCTGAATCATTTTACCCGAAGCTTCAATCTTTTGAAACATTGTTGTAGTTTCCACAAAACCAGAATCACTAATACCATTTCCTGTTCCTAAATCACTGCTAAATTCTCTCACCAAAGTATGATTCCAGATCTTATGTGGATCATCCCTTGGCGGAAACGATGGAGAAACATCTAAGCTGTCATTTGTCTTTCATATCCTTTAGTGATTTCCTTTGCTTTACTTTTGTAACATTCTTTACAATCGTTATCAAGAACACCTACACACTTGCTGCTGTCATCCATTTCACTTGCCCTCGATTCAATTTCCTCACATTCAACATCATCTTTTCGACTAACATCAACAAACCGCAACCCCGCATTATTTTTCACCCCTTCTTTTGAATCATTAGAATTTGAAGAATAAAGCAATGGTCGATTAAAGTTCTTTATCATAAAATTGTGTGTTGATTCTTGTAACTTAGCCAAACAACAAGCATCCGAAAGGGTTGTGGGTTTAAACAAGCAAACCCTTTTTTCAATATCCGGTGGCAACCCACAAATGAAAAGATCAACTAATACCATTAATCGAAACTCATCTTGCTAAACAAAGAATTAAATGAATCAAAATACTTTTTAACCGTGCCATATTTTTTGATAAATTTGTTCATCGACTTTTCATCGATCACCTTATATGCATCTTGGTGTTCTGTGATAAGTTGCCAATTGATTTTTCTTGATAAATTTTCCATGGACGCCTTCAAAACCACCAATGATGTAGCGTCCCTCGTAATACTTTCATCGACTGGATTTGTGCCAAAACTAGACATACCAAGAACATTCATATTTATGATTGTATCACCCTTCTAAACTCTCATTAATTAAGTAACTTCCAAACTGAAGTAAATCTTGAAATAAAGTTGTAACATAATTGAATGAAACTAACTATAGTGTTTTGTAATGTGTTTGTGATCGAAACTGTAAGAGAAACCAAGAATGATCAAACTTGATTGGATTTAGAACGAAGTGGCAGTAAGAACCTCGCCAGAAAAGTAATAACTCGCTGGAATATATAAAAATGACGGGAGGAGATAACGGAGTTGCTAGGAAGGCGGCTTTGATATCAATTGATAGGTAACAACTAGGATTACTCGAAGTTTCCAGAAACTAGTTAGGATCAATCGCAATTAGAATCAAGATCGAAATGATAGTTTCTATTGAAATGATTGTAAAACACATTAATCAAAGTTGACAATTAGCAACTTATCAAATGAACGTTTACAATGATTACAGGTTGTTATGAAATTGAGAGAGAAGAGTGTTTACACAATTGATTAGCTAATGTGAAATGAATTATAGGTTGGTATTTGGTAGGAGAAGCTGTTAGAAGCTTTTCCTAACTAGTTTGGTGTGTTCTTGCCCGGTTTGACTTTCCATGTTGACTTTTCTATTATGACCCATAACATGGTATTTACGCTTTGGATATTAGCATAAGAGTTATGTCGAATGTTTTTGACAGATTGAAGTGGTGTGTTTGATATGATAGGTTTTGGCGTTTAGTTTAGTAGTGGTTTGCTTGTGTTCTGCTAGTGGCGTTGTGTTAGTATATGTTGACCGTTAATAAACTTATTGAGAGATGTTTCGTGTGATTTTGTATTATTGACATTCAAGAACCTTAACCAACATCTTCTTTTCCATGTACACGGTCAGACACGCTACCATATTTGATGAAAGTCTTCCACAATTATGTTTCGTTGCATCCAGGTGATATGTTTGTGAAGTAGAAAGAAGTCATATTATTCAGTTGGGCTGGCTCTTTTTTGCTCCTCCGATTCACGTTGTCCGGCCGATGTCTTCGTAATGTTGATGATTGTTGAGTGGCCATTTTCTCTTTCCATTGACCCGGAGAGAGAAAAAGTATTTTTGCAACTCTTAGTAGTCAAATAGGTAACTGATATTGGTTTTCACAACAAACCATCATTATCCATAAAATTATAGAAACTAAGCATTATTCTTAAATAGCTTAGAATTAACAAAGTGAAAGCAAGCATACATGGGATGCGATTAGTTACTAAAATACGATTCAGTTGCACCAATAAGACCAAAAATATGATGCTCTATACTTATCAGAGTCGCCTGTTCCTGGTCGGTTTCTCCTTCCTCTTAGCCATGACTAGCAGATGCATCTTATCCATATCTTCTAGAAACTGTTCTTATTAATGATTTCCCTCACACATGAAACATGATAACAATAACTTTCACATAAAGAAACATAAGGCCACCCACGGACCTTCGACCAAAGATCTTTAGTCCCACACTGCAAACACTTTGTAGTAGTTAAATTTGCTAGGTTCAACGTAAGACCAAGCACAACTTCTAAGGTTTTTTCATGAGCAAGAAAAGATGGGTACTGCAAATTATGACGCTTCTGAAATGCACATAAACATCAGTAGTGAAAACTTTTGATTTTCTTCCACATGCATCACATGAAGAACCTTCTCCAAGTGCCCCATCCTGAAATTTAAGAACACACATTTTGGAAAATGGGTAATTGAATGGGGATCATGGTTTACCACATTGCTCGTGAAGAAAAAAGTTGCACCCACTTTTCTTTTGCATATAACTTAACCCGGATCCTAGCTGGTCACACCCCGAGCAGTAATAAGGGCACTTGGCATATTTTAGTATAAGTCTATGTTGATGGATTGGATGAGATATCTCCATACACGCGTGTATATCCTGTATATATCTCACATCATATCCCAAGTAAATATAAGATGCAAGTCACAAATGTAATGGAACATCATCATATCTAAGTTAGTTTTAGAAATAGATACCTTGAATATTGATTCTTTTAATAAGATAACGGGGTGCTTGCATCTATGTATTTGTAGTAGTTAGGTATGCATCTTGCTACGGATACTTGGTTTCAAGATATGAAGTTTTATATATGTATTAGTGGCATCACCTGTCATAATTTTTTCTTGAGGTTGTAAGGTGATTATAATGGCTTATTAAGTAGACATTTCAAGTCCACTTATCCAGCAAAGCTTAGCACGGTTGATACTTGGGTAGTGTCATCATTTGAATGTGTTAATAACAAGTTGTTATTATTATAATTTTCTTCAATGATTCCTATAAAAAGGAAAGTTGTTAACAAAACTTAGTGGTTAGTTGCTACCATGTCTTCTATATATCCATAATCATTAACTTAGATGTTGGTTCGGGAATCAGACTTCTTCAACTTATGCCCCTCATCTCTCTTAAAATATGTATGTCCATTCAGGTTTTGGTACACAATATGAAAAGAGAATAATGCAGATGTAAGAAACAGCATCTTTGACGAGCACATACGAGCATGTTGTGGTTGAGAATACGACTCTACAAGTAGCAGTCACAACACAATTTAGGATTATGATACAAAGAGGCAATACAAAATTAATTGTTACTATCTAATATATAGAAAAAATTGCATTTTTTTTGCTAACATAGTGTGCACCATATAGCAATTGGGTAACTTAATAATTACTATTTTTGTTTCTGGTTGCAGGATTGATGAGGTCGTCGTAGGACTTCTACACGAAGTTTTATAACTCCCTAGGCAGAGTACCTAACCGTTGTAGTAGTAGTATAGGCAAGACTCGAGAGTTGTTATCGTTCTCTAGGGGAATAGGTTGGGAATGCTTGATCATGGTCTAACAGAATTCTAAGGGTTGAGAGAAGATTATTTTTGTATTTTTATGTTTATAGGAAAGCAGGTAAAATCATATATTTGAGAGGTTGGTTGGTTTTAGCTATTAAGCTAAATATAAACTACGCTACTGGTGATAACAATATAATAAAAGATTGTGTTCATTTAATCATGTATTACTCCCTAGATTGCTTCTCCTAGTGTTGTTGCTTTGTCACACTTGTGATGATCTATGTAACTATTTCCTAAGTCATGAAAGAATTACATGAACCCGCCTTCTATTTAATATTTCGTTGAGGCAAAACACAAAGTAAGGTAGTATGAAGATTATAACCCGACCCCCAAGAGTATATTAAATGCATGTGAAATATAATAAGAGTGGATCAACCATATTAAGGGGCAAGGTAGTATGAAGACTGTTACCCGATGGTATCCTTTCTACACAATCATGTTTTCCTAGACATATCAACAACGATACAGACAAAAGCTGGTTTTCTAAGACCTAACATGCACATCCATCACAAGAAGCAACACCACTAAGATCTACATTCTAGGTTTCATACAATCATAAATAAACATAATAGGAGGTTTAGCCAAGCATGTTATAGATAAAGCAAGAACATAGATAAATCAAACAACACATAGACATATTAAATGATTAAATAAACCTTACTTGATTAAAACATGAGTTGGAGGAAGTACAATAAGGTTTTTAGGCCCTAAATTCATACCTAACAACTGCTAAATGAACTAGGGTTCATACTCTCTTTTTATTCTAAAGTTACACACTCAAAACCCTAAATTCGGGTTTATATATATAGGAAAATCGCTGTGACGGCATCGCGTTTTAGTCATGACGCCATCATGATGGAGAATATTCTAGATAATGGGCTGGGTCGTGTACTCTGACGCCGTCGTGAGATCCAGTGACGCCGTCTTGGTCTTCGTTATGACGGCGTCATGTTATATTGGTGACACTGTCTCTAGTTGCTAAGAACATTATCTTGAGTGATGTTGGTGTAGGTCCATAGTCTTGTTCGTTTCTTCTCCAAATGAGCCCAAGTCACGTGTAATTCTTCTAAATGTCTTCCAAATGTGAAATACCTGAAAAGGAACAATTAAGTACCTATTTTGGGCATAAATGCACGATTTAGGGGGTTAAACAACCCCAAAAAAGTATATAAAATAAAACCTCATCAAATACCCCTACACTTAGGATTTGCTTGTCCTCAAGCAAATAGGCTTTTCTACCTAGAGAATAACAATATGAGGGTCATTTTACCTATTCTTTAAAAGTAGTTTACAACATAACCTTTCTAGACCTCGTAATTAAAAGCACGGAAAGTATATACTAGCACCTCACATAAGTGTTTGGGATTCTCTCTTTCACTTGGTTGTATAATAAATTATAACATATGGGGGAAACAATAAATCAACACTCATTACCTGTTATAGCATATAAATTGCCATAGGCTTGGTAAATGATCAAACCTCCACCGCTAGGTGCAAGTATTATTCATTGCTATCTAAGAGGTCTTTTAAAGGGTTATGGGGTGTAGGTTTAAGATAACATATAAAGGAAAGGGGAACGAATGGGATACATTTGGGTAGCTTTGGGTGAATTTAGAGTGGAAGGGTTAGCTAATTATTTACACGAATACACTTTGGTTTGGTTGCTAAGCCAAGACTCGGACGAAGATATACAAACTCTACACAACTCTACATTAATCTCTTTCTTTTTCTTTTCTCATTTTTTAAAATAACATAATACATACCCTTACACTTGAGCTTTTACATGCTCGATATTTACAATCTAACTAATAACCCATGTTGAGGTGGATCAAAATAACATGGCGATCATTTGATAAACATATGGGGGTATTGACATAACTTTTCTTCCCTATTCTTCTGCAAAATAAATACTACCATGAATCCCAATCGTCCTAAAATTGTATTTACAAGGATAAGGACTTAACAACCGTGTTCTCAAATAATTAACTTGGGTTAAACACAATAATGTACTAAAAATAAGTACATACAAGTAGGCTAAGGCTTTTTGGGTGTAATGATTGGTTTAAAGGGTGACAATGCTCTTCATTAATAATCTAGAATCCACTAGAAAATTACAAGAACCGTGAAAAAGGATAGGCTCGAAGGGTTATACTAGGTGTATCCTGCACTAAAAATGAGTGCATGGCAAGGGTGTGGGATAGTTATATGAATGATGTGACCATCATAACAATTACAGGTTTAAACATAGGTTAATCCTAGTGCCTCTTATCTAGCAAATCCTAATACTTACTATGCGATCTCGGGATGCATCACAATAACAAGTTCTAGAATTTAATATGCTACCGTTATACTCTCATAATCCTAAAGTAACCGATACCAATGTTCTAAAAAAGGCGACAAAACCATGCATACACATCCGTAACGATGGAATAGACATAAATGATTGCTCATTCCTTAACTCGAACAAGCTAAAGGTATATAATATCTAAGGGCGAACCTCACATTGTGGGGGTGGAATTTGAGGGTTTTTTGTGCTAGTAATATAAATTCCTATCCATGACACGCTATTAATACTTGGTTTTCGTCGGTATGTGTCATAAAATATTTTAAATTTGGGTAAAAATCACATCTTATGCAATGTTTTGATATATTACCCATCATTTTAAGGACAAATCAAATGGCAAATGAAAGAATAGTTTCTAAGGCTTATTTCCCCCCTACACTTAAGTTGAACATTGTCCCTAATGTTTTATAGAAGTACCCGTAAAATGAATAAAGGGAAAAGAAAACAAGGAAAAAAAATAATACTCCCCTGGTTGGCTCAATAATAGAGAAGAAACATGCGATAACTGGTTAAATCGTCATCCAAGAATCGTCCAATGAAACTTCCTAAGAACTTCCAAGCTTCTTTTCATCAAATATAACCTATAATTAAAGACAAAGATAACTACACCAAGCATAAAATGTGCGATATACAAATATACAATATAAATTTAGGGTTTGACTCGATAAAACAGTAAAGATAGGATGAGTTGTCAAATTCATTGGTTTTGCAGGTTTATAACAGAAGATTACATATTTTAAATTTTATGCAAGTTTTATTTTCAAAAATAATTAAAAACTTTAAGTTTTCT
>BQNB010183903.1:0-12360 GCA_026074375.1 Tanacetum coccineum
TTAGCGACGGATTGTCGATCTCCAGCCACTTGCTACAGCCTTTATAAAGTTACTTAAATTAAATTTGATTCGACCATAAAGTGATGGCTTAGTGACAAAGTTTCTCTCGCTAATAGTCATGACAAAGAGTCACTAATCCATTTCTAATAATCGACCAACCATTTTGTTGTTTTTCCGTAGCTACTTGAGACGAATATATTTATCGTTAATCCACCACTAAAACTATTGTCTCAAAACCATCACTAACAATTTGTTTCTTAAATCAACATGATTTCATAGCATATTTGAACAAACCCGTCTCTAATTTGTCATGATTTAAAAATCTTTTGGGGATAAAATATGTCGCTAATGAGTCGATAAACGATAAAATTAATTTGCCATTTGTTCAATGTCGCACAAAAGAATACCACATCGATAAAAGTTACGAAATCAATATCCAAATCAAATAACATACATATCCAAATCAAATAACAAGCAAATTCTAAAGAAAACTAACATCTGATCTTTGACAACATAAAATGTAATTTAAACCTAAGATTCCTTCTTACATAATAGTTAAGAGGACCTAAATAGATTTAAAGCTCTTCAAAGTGTAATGGTTGATGTTCAAGATGTATGACCGCTTGCATTACCTTGCTTAGTTTTTGTTTGGTGGGTAACACAACTCTTGATACCATAATCAACAAGCATATCTTGAATTTCTGCACGCATTTCTTCCTTGAGCTTTTCACGTATTTCTTCTTTTAGCTCTTCGCGCATTTCTTCCTTAAGCTCATTCTTCATTTCTTCCTTGAGTCCAACTTTCATTTTTTCCTTGAGGTCTTTCATTTCTTCCTTGAGGTCGACTTTCACTTCGTCCATCAATTCTTCCTTTAACTCTCCACGAACACTATCAAGATAGTTCTTGAACATTACAAATTCAAATATTAGTTTTTTGAAATATAGGTTTCAGCTCATATGTAAACGTGTTAATAGCTTAAACATTTATAAAGGATAAACTAGGATCATATGATAGGCCAAGTTGTGCATGTAACGAACAAGAAAATAAAAGTAGGACTGTAGGAGTAGGGCCTTGTTACCAGTAATGTTACTTAGGTTGCTTGTGGTTATTGGTAAATTGAAACATAACCCACTCTGGTTATTGCGCATATAGCTCAAAGCACGCATGGCATATAGGTAAACATCATAGCTCATTCCAAACACATAAGACATGTAACATCGCCAACAATCTAGCATAAACTCATATTATGTACAATGGCAAGCAAAAAAACCATAACAAACAGCATCATATGTTCTGACAAACAAATCCAACCCATAATATTACAGTGCATCCATACGATTCTATGCAAACATATTACATAATTTGGATTTATGAATGAAATTTGATAGAACTTAGATACATTTGCTGATGTTTCCCAGATCTGATTAAGCACACTGATATGTGTATGAAAGGTGGTGAAACCTTACCAGTTTGTCTAATATTTTAATTGATTTTTGCACTCTTCATCTTTGAATCATAGAAGTTATTTCAACAAGATGATTATTTATCTAGATTTTTTTATTGGAATGTCTAGCACATCTCTGATATGAATATCTAGTTGATAAAGGAACTCAGTTTTAATTTATTACCTAGAGGAATCCAAAGTTAGCATAATCTCTAGTCTTTGCTGATTTCTTATCAGTTTGTTAGTTAATACCTATCTCTTATTATAAACTTCTTATACTAAAACTAAACATTTTGTTCAAATTATCATGTAGGAGTTGTAGTCTATGACTTATAAAATCAAGAGCTTGCTAACTGTATACTTAACTACACAGGTTTTAATTTTTTGAGCATATGTTCCAGCATTGCAGATAGATAGTAACTAAGTATGCTACATATATGAAACTCATCAGATCATTCTTAATTACCTAGAACTTTAGGTTCAACGGTGGCACATGGAAGTGGTTATAGGCAGGACACAAACTTATAAGCCCAAACTAGACCAAAAAGATTAGCATACAGCAAAAACAAGTATGCTGAGGCTTAAGGTTCAGCAATAAAGCACTACAAGGGTTATATACAGGAAACAAACTTAGAAGCCCACATGCACCAGTAAAAAAAATTACAGACGACAGAACTAGTAAGCCCACAAAATCATTTCATCTTCCTACCATTAAAACTTCTTAAGGATCACCCTTTTAACATAGACAAAGCTTAATTTGAAGTTGTTTGTATATAAAAGAAAGAAACACACCTGAACATCTTTGGATCCCGAGGATGAAGAACCAGTACATCTTGTAGTACTTAGTGTACCAGTCAACGTGTATTGTGGATCTGACATGCAACCCCACCCAAACACTCCACCTTTCATATCATCTCCCGCATATTTTTTCCATATGTTATCATCATAGATGGGATGGTTAGCACGATCTGATCCATATTTTTCCACCAGAGCACCATTGTATGTAGCCTGTAGATAGTCAAGAAACACTATAAGAATAAATATGGATGTAAAAATAACTATGGAAGTAACTATTAAAGTAAGAATAAATACCGCCACTCTCTCTGATTTTGACATAATAAATGCCACGTTCTTCATGTGTGTGAGCTCAAATAGTTCAGCAGCAGTTGGGGGCGTTTGTGTACTTGTTCTTGTAAATTCATAAATTTTTTATAAGATCTAAAAGGAATACATAATAATACTTTGAAATTTGAACTTAGCAGAAGAGATACTCAAAAAATAAAAAATAGAAAACACAATTGGAAATATAAGTAGAATCTTACGAATTTCCTTTTATGTTGAGAGATTGTAATTGAGCCAGCGCAATGTTTCGACACAGAACCTTCTTTCACGGTGTTCTGATTCTTGCTACCTGATATTGCTTTGTTTAACCATTTTGGGGTGTTCCAGACATGGTCAATCATGTCTTCCTAATGCTTTGATTTTATCCATTCCAGATTATAAGGCTTAAGAATAGTACAATTAGCACCCTCAAATTAAACACCGGCCACCTGTGCCAATTTCACTGACTCTCCTCTAGCCTTTGACATGATATCAGGAAAACGCTTCTTCATACTATTCTCCCACGCATCATGGACCAACACATCACTCAAACCTTCCCACTTGAATAATTCCTACACACGCATAAGTTATGATTTTAGTTAATTATATCATTTTAAGGAGCTGAGAACAAGGACAAAAGTATGAAGGGGCTAGGGAGGGTTGTGGCCCTCCCAAGATTAGGGTTCATTAGTGTAATTGACAGATTGGGTTTGAAATATTGAAATATTCATTGATATACAAAGATGAAAGATATACAGCTTAAATTTTCACCGACGTCGGGCCACCCAAAAAAAATATCCAAGTTCCATCACTAGCTGAGATGTTTATGTGGCTCATCCTCTCCTACATGTTCTTGAGCCCCTGTATCAAAGGACATGGTTGCATTTGTCTCATAACGGGTACCAGAGGTGTTAGTCCGTATACTTTTCTGAACCTCTATATTTGTCTTAGAAAGGGTACCAGAGGTATTAGTCCGTATACTTTTCTGAACCCGTGTATCAAAGGACATGGTTGCATTTATCTCATAACTACTAGAGGTGTTAGCCTGTATACTTTTCTGAACCCCTGTATCAGAGGAGACGGTTGCATTTGTTTTAAAATGGGTACCAGAGGTGTTAGTCCGTATACTAATCTGACCCCAACCATGAGCAGCTTCATGATTACTATGGCAACGTCCACGTCCACCTCTACCTCCACGTCCACTTCTACCTCTACGCCCAACATTAGTATGTGCCATAATCACTGTAAAAAAAATGCCAAACAAAAAAATAGAATATTATATGAGAAATAAAAGATGAAGAATAATCAAATCTTAATTAGCCCGCAAACGATCAAAGAGTGTGAAGTTGTATTGTAAAAGTTTAAGATATGAAGGAGTATACATTAAACTCCAAAATTCTTTTTGACATATAATTTAGGGCTATATGCAGACTTTAAGTTCTATAACAGTGAAAATAATCAATCAACACATCACTAGGCGTGAATGTATTGTACCAAGATATAGGTTTCATATGATGATGTTAGACCTGAAATAATCAAATCACTTACCAAAACAATCTAAGCTGACAATAATCTATTTACCTAAATCATAATAAAATCATTTAAAAGTAAATTTACATCCTTAACTTCCTATTATACCCCTAATAATATATCTTAAATCATTCAACAGTAGAGCTTAGATTTGAGGTCAAAGGCTGGAAAGGTAACTGCATCCATCAGACCCTCAAAGCAAAGAAGGAAAAGAATGATGTTTATCAATGCCGAATGCAATCAGATTTGTTACATTACAAACACATTTCTTTTCCTTGATCAAAATTGGTACATCGTATACCATGATACAGTACATGAATTTACTCCATTTATTAACAGATTTCTCAAACAAGACTACTATATCATTAAGTTCATACTTTACCCTTAATAATAAACTCCACTCTTTCTCATCTTTACATACTCGTATTTTCTTATGAATAACATATTGTTCAATCATATAAACAAAACATGATACGTATCAAACAAAAATCACTAGTTATACAGTATAAGTTCATGCCTTAAGTAACCAAAATGCAACATCATCAACCAGAATATATACATAATTTTCCACTAGAATAAGTTAAAGCACGTAAATATTTACATCCTACCAGCTTTTTTAGTTTCTTACACATGTTTGGACATACATTTGAACAAGCAAGAATACCCAGTTCAGATATTTTGAAAAAAAGTGATTGTTTCACTTTCAGTGCGAAACAGAAGTCACTTGACCTTACTCTGGATCTACACAACCAACTGAAAGTGAACCCATAATATTGGTCTAGTCATTAAGAGATACACCCGAGTTGATCTTTACAGGTGCGAGGGGCCATGAATTTTACTATTTTGTCTACTGAAACAAACACAGGTAAAACACTTATATTTTTTATTTTTTTATTTTTATATTGTCTAAGTTTTTTTCCGAAGAAGTTAATAACTAGTCAAGGCATTTAGGTACCACATAATTTAAAGTAAATGGTCAAGTCAATAACTAGCATTATTATGCACATTCAACTAGCATTTAGTGGTTAGCTTCCTTGCAATTTATTTGTTTGATATTTGTTACATTTATAGTACATGAATGAAGCCAAATCAAGAGCCACTGATTTAGAAGTCGTCACTTAATTAGCGGCCAATAAACCTACTTTTAACGTCCCATGAAAATCGTAGTCTATATTTTACACGTCAAAACTTATTACATAGCAATTTGAATTATAAATTTGATAAGGTTTTGTCTTAGACTCATAAATCATAGCATTATCTGTTTGTTAAAAAACTAGTTCTCAATGAGAATCTGACTCTGCTTTCAAGTACTCTTGATACCCTTTTGCCTAATTTTGTCTGGGGTTAATGTCAGGTTGGTTTTGATTAATCAACGCATCACTGTTCAAGCACTCTGGTGGCTTCACAATTAAAATTAGTGATAAACACAATCGAAAATTAGGGTTCATTGTTCCCATACAATTACAGTTATTAATTCTAATTGAAAGAACCCTAGATTACTAACATAAAATCGAAAAGTAAAAAATTACCTAATTAACTATAATCATGCAATCAAACTCAATGAATCAAACACTCTAACATTAAATTAAAACTAATTACCATAAATTATGATCTAAAATAGTGAATGGTGTATTAACATACATTGTTCTACTTCTTACTGAAAGTATATTGCATCTGATCAACCTCAAAATAAACCTTATATGGAAGGAGTGACTGTTGCTCCACGATCCCCACATAGGGCGCCAAATAATTTCACAGAATGGTGCCAATATCTTTTCACAGGTGAGTAACCGTATGTTTTAGTGTCAGGTATGTTGTTCTAATGTGTATCATAAAATTTTAATATAAATAAGTAATCTTATACTTTTATTATTAATATTTGTATTATCCACTTTATCATTATCTTATTATAACTATTATTGTTATTTATATTTGTTAACAAATTATTTATTTACTATAGTAAAAAGATAAAAAAAATATATCAATCTTGTAGGGTAATTTTTAATAAACAAGATTTTTAGTAATTGGTAAAATATTTTCTTAAGATACCAAATACTCTATAGTTTATTAATTTAAACCTTAGTACAATATTTTGATACCATTTTAAAATTTAACATTTTTAATTGCTTAAAAAGTATTGAAAAATATATTATTCTTTTTGTTATTTTTAACTGTAAATAAGTTAAGGAAAAAAAAGTTAACCATTTGCACATAAAAATTTAACGAGCATAATAGCAAGATGAAAGAATATTGTAGGATTGTTAATAAAATATGTATAAACTTAATAAAATGAAAATACAAATGTGTGCGCGTGCGGATGTATGTGTTGTGCTTTCTAAAGATATATATGCCCGGTTGTTGATGGGCTAATTATCGGTTGTTGCTATTTCGTTCATCCTCAAAAATATATTCACTAAATTTTTATACCCAAGTCCATCGCTAATCTGCAGCTAAGTGTAAAAACTCGGTGACGTATTTGAGACAACTAAAAGAAGTCTATCGATATGTCGTCATAATTCTGTTGCTAATAGTTGCAACCTAAGTTCGTCGTTAACTCCGTCTCTGTATGATTACATTTAGCAATAGAATTGTGATAGATGCGTAATTCGTCACTAATATTGTTACTATTTTTCACTACTTTGTCGCTGATTTATCAAAGATAATTTTGTAGATAATATATCGCGAATTGTCACTGGGAACCATTTTTTTGTGATGGACTAATTTGGTCGCTGATTTTCGTCACTGTTGCTCATTATTCTAGTAGTGATCACGCTGATTACCTTTTGAGTTTACCATATCTAGTAGATCAACTGGATTAATGGTAGAACGTCAAGTTGGATCTTAGAATCTTGATAAAATTAATTGTTTATTTTTTTATAAACATGGGTAGTTAATTTTATAAGAGATTATTATCAAAAATACTAATATTTTCTAAACTTTTGATTGTTTTGTAGATGGTTGTTGTTGCCCAAAACACAAACAATACAACTATCAGGTCGATTCTCCTGGTGAAGAAACTTACTGGTTCAAATTTTACAAACTCGTATCAAAATCTAAGGATTGTTCTCAGGTATGAGAAAAAGATATAGTTTGTGGAATAGCCTGCTAGACCCCTGATCCTGAAACTGCTGAACCTGACACTATTGACAAGTACTATAAGACTGTCAATCTTAAGCAAGAGGTTGCATGTATTATGTTGTTGAGTATGTCTCCAGACCTACAGAGAACTTTGGAGAAATACAATGCATATGACATGCTGAAAGAACTAAAAACTATGTTCGAAGAGCAGGTTAATCAGGTCCTGTTTGAAATAGTCAAGGCATTCCACGCTTGTAAACAGGAGGAATGTCAGTCAGTGAGCTCATATCTCTTAAAGATGAAGAGCTACTTGGGCACACTAGAACACCTAGGCTATGCTATGCCAAATGAACTTGGTGTGAGTCTTATTTTGAATTCTCTCAACAAGAACTATGATCAGTTTATACAAAACTATAACATGCATAGCATGGGAAGGACGATAGCTGAATTGCATGCTATGCTGAAACTCCATGGGAAAGGTATTCTAAAAAAGGCTGAAACTCCCACTGTGTTAGCAATATGGGTAGGTAAGATCCATAAGGACAAGAAGAAACTGCAAGGAGAATATGGTAAGGATAATGGAAAGAATAAGCTTGCTTATGCTCCCAAGCCCAAGATCCCACCGCCGCCTAAGAGAGATAATCCGGTAAAGGACTCTATCTGCCACCACTACAAGGAGGTGGGTCATTCGAAGAGGAATTGTCTGTCTTACCAAGTTGAGTTGAAAAAGAGAAAGAATGCTAGCATTGCTAGTACTTCAGGTATCTTAACTATAGACCTCTATGCTTTTCCTAATAAGAATTGGGTATATGATACGGGTTGTGGTACTCATATCTGTAATACTTCGCAGGGTCTTAGAGAAAGCAGGAAGTTGATTCATGGAGCATAAAGTCTGTACGTGGTAAATGGAATGCGTGCAACCATTGAAGCTAATGGAAGTTTTGATTTAGTTCTTCCTAGTGGTTTAATAATTGTATTAGACAACTATCTTTATGCGCCTAGTATTACTAGGGGTGTTGTTTCAATTTCTCGTTTGGTTAACAACTGTTATATTCATACATTTACAAATAATGGTATTTCTATTTCAAAAGATAATGTGTTTTATTTTAATGCAATTCCACAAGATTGTATTTATGAAATAGATACGCATAATCTTTATCTAAATGTTAGTTATACGTTTAATGTAAGCAACAAAAGAGCCAAACATGCGTTGGACTCTTCTTATCAACGACATCATATAAACAAGAAACGCATGGACAAGCTTCAGCGTGATGAGATCTTACAACTCACTCACGATGAATCTCTTAAGAAATGCAATTCTTGTATATTTAGGAAGATGGCACGCAAGCCTTTTCCACATCAATTAGAAAGAGCTAACGATCTATTATGACATATACACACTGATGTATGTGGCCTTTTTAGGACCGTGTCAAAAGAGGGTGCTAGTTACTTCATCACCTTTACAGATGATTTCACCTGTTATCGTTATGTTTACCCGATGAAACATAAACCTGAGGTATTTGAAACATTTAAGGTTTTTCAAAATGAAGTTGAAAATCAACTCGGTAAAAAGATAAAGGCTATTTGATACGATCAAGGAGGCGAATACCTAAGTCATGAGTTTGTTAATCACGTGAAAAGTTGTGGTATTGTATCCCAACTTACTCCACCTTATACACCACAACATAACGGGGTATATGAGAGGAGGAATTGAACATTACTTGATATGGTTCGATCCATGATAAATCTAACAACTCTACCAAAATCCTTTTGGAGATATGCTCTCGAGCTGTTCGCATTCTCAATATGGTTCCAACCAAGAAGGTTGAAAGGACGCCTTATGAAATATAGCACGGGAAAGCTCCCAAGTTGTCCTACTTAAGGGTTTGGGGTTATGAGCCACTCGTGAAATGAGACACGCCTGACAAACTTGATCCTAGATCCATTAAGTGTATCTTTAAAGGATCCCCAAAGGAAACGATGGGTTACCACTTCTATTATCCACTCGAGAATAAGATTTTTGTTGCTCGAAATGCTGAGTTCTTTGAGAATAGCCTCATGGTACAAGAAGCGTGTGGGAGTCATGGACTTCTCGAATCGAGTAGGAGTGACGAAGGACTTGAATTATTTCAAGAAGAAGATACACAACCTTCTGAAAATTCTAGCGAAGTACATAATGAGGTCGCGCCTATTGAGGTCAAGCCATAAAATTTTAAAGTTCCAATTCGTAAATCCGCAAAGATACCTCAAGCACTAGATAGATACAACTTCTATGTTGATGTTGAGGAATATGAATTAGGGGATCTTAATGAACCTCCTAATTATAAAGCTGCATTATCAGATCCTAAATCTAACAAATGGCTTGAAGCTATGAATATGGAAATGTAATCCATGAAAGATAACCAAGTTTGGGTTTTGGTTGACCTTCCTCCTAATGGTCGAACAATTAGGACTAAATGGCTTTTCAAGAAAAAGACTGACATGGATGGCAATGCACATATCTTTAAAGCTTGTCTGGTAGCAAAAGGCTATACCCAAACCTAGGATGTAGATTATTAGGAAACCTTCTCTCCTGTTGCAAACATTAGAGCTATAAGGATTCTTTTAGCCATAGCCCTGTTCTATGACTATGAGATTTGGCAGATGGATATCAAAACCGCCTTTCTAAATGGTCACCTAAGCGAGGATGTATATATGGTGCAATCTGAGGGGTTTGTGGATCCAGAACATCCTAACAAAGTATGCAAACTTTATTTATGGATTAAAGCAAGCATCTAGAAGTTGGAATAAAAGGTTTGATGTAGAAATCAAGAAGAATGGTTTTACTCAAAATCTTGATGAGCCATGTGTATATCTCAACGCTAGTGGGAGTAATGTTGCATTCCTAATCTTGTATGTCGATGACATATTACTCATGGGAAATAATGTTACAATGCTACAAGAAGTTAAATCTTGTCTTTGTAAGTGTTTTTCTATAAAAGAATTAGGAGAAGCAGAATACATCCTTGGAATCATGATCATACGTGATAGATCTAAGCGGCTTATTGCTCTTAATCAAAGTGCTTATCTAGAGAAAACCCTAAAGAAATTTAGGATGGAAAACTCCAAGAAGGGGTATACTCCAATGATAGAAAAGCATGACTATAGGTGCTCAAACACCTAGTGAAGTCCAATGTATATGAAGGGTTCCTTATGCTTTGGCTGTAACACCCCCAAAATAGGGTCACAATGGAATATCATTTTCGGGAGTGTTACTTCATAAGTACATTGCACAAGCTATGAGAGAACGACCTCTAAATGAGTCATTTGAAAAGTAATCTCATTGATTTATTTGAAATTGAACTTGTTATAACACTTGTCCTATATTTGCATCACAATGAAAATCTTGAAAGTAATACAACGAGATTTGTTTGTAGAAACCCATGTCAGTAATCTTGTATAATCTAGACTCCAATGCACATCATGTATGTCAAGCATCTAATTCACATGAGAAAAGCATGCTTAAAAGTGTCAACATAAAGTTGGTGAGTTCATAGGTTTGTTTAAGTACAAATGTAGAATCAATGAAAATCTGGTCCAATGCATCACTAGCAGTACCATAAAAAAATGTTTAACGACTACTGCTTCCCCGCAGTATCACAAAATGATTTAATGTAAATGTTGGATCAAAGATTTGTAAAATTTGTATGACTATTTCAACCCTTATAATAACCACAAAATGTACGTATGAAAGTTGGACCGCAATGTTTCAAAGTATGCATGATAATTGTAATGTGCATAATATCACAAAATGTACTTTTAAATGTGAGATCAAATGAATGTGTTGCCTACTGCATCACTCGCAGTACCATAGACAGTGTTTACCAATCAGTGACGTTTAGTAAAAGTAGTGTGGACCACAGGATTTCTAAGTGCGTGATATAGCAACACATACTACTATCACAAAATGCAACTACGTTTCCCTAAGCTCATGACACTGAAGCTCGACATGTATGACTTGCAATATAAATTGGCAACATTGCCCGTGATGATGTTCAACCAGAAACATCCCAAATCCGACATGGTATACGTTCGTTGTCTAGCAAACCGGCACAGTGAGCATGACTCACCCGAACGGGGATGTCAATCCCAAATAGATCTATTTATAACATTCGCGCTTACAATCCAGTAATTGACAGTTCATGATAGTGGACTCAGTGGGTTAGCGCTACTTAGACAAACATGTAATCAAGTTTGAAATGTCCACTTGAGTCCAAAAATGAAATTAAGTATTATATCTCATCGTAAGATATGTAAATGAGTATGTAAATCAATTTAAAAATGAGTTGTAAATGAAGATGTAACGAGTTTGAATCAACCATGTAAATGAATTTGTAAACAAGCATGCTCTCATCCCAAAAGTATATGTAAAACAAGTAAAACATGGGGTTATAAATTCACCTCGATGTAACAACAAGATAATATCAAATAAGTGTAGGCACGGAAAACGATGCACACAAAACAAGTGAAAAAACTCAACCCGCAACCTAAGTGATAATAATACAAATTTAAGCTAAATATGCAATATGAATGAATTAAATGAAGTTTTGTCCCTAGTATGTGCTTGCATTTCGATTAAATAATAAAGATATTCGTTTTTGAAAAATATTAACTTTGGTCAAACGGTCAACTTTGACGAGTCGTCACGCTCTAAATACGAGTCCGTAAATTACGACGCCAGACTTTTTGGAAACTAGACCAGGTGAACTTTAGATAGTTAGTTTGGGTCAACTCACGGTTTGGTTTCTAAACGCCTCAAATAAATAGCCGAAGTAGTGACGTCGGAAAGATTAATTAAAACAAGACTCAACAATTTTTATTGTTTAGAAAGAGTGATTTTCGTAGAACTTTAGGTATTATTTTAGAACTCGATATTAACTTTCACGACAAACCATAAATACATATATGTTCTCGACCAGGTCGACTATGACATTCATGCTATGAGTTTTCTATAACGACAATATTTATTAGGTCAAAACGGGGTCCAAACCCTTGTGGGTCACGACCTACACAAGTAGCCAACACAAAACTAAGCCAAAATCATGAATTTTCAAATAGCAATAACTTATTCGTTTTTAAGCCGTTTTCATCCATTCTTTTTCCTACATGGTCACGACTAGCTCAATATAATCCATGACCCGACCTAAAACTACTGTTTCAATGGTCG
>BQNB010183904.1:0-12360 GCA_026074375.1 Tanacetum coccineum
TGTACAGTATTGTTTATTTGAGGACCAGCTAGCCATCTTTTCACCTAATAATTGAGCTCCACCGGAAGTACTCTTGAAGGTGACTTTACATCCCGCATAATCAGCATCTAAAAATCCGGTTAGTTCAAAACTAGAATCCTTCATACACCAGAGACCCATATTGATGGTTCCCCAAAGATAACGAAAGATCCTTTTAACCTCTTTAAGGTGCTTCTCGGTTGGCTTAGCCTGGTACCGAGCACATAAACAAGTAGCATGTACAATGTCCGGTCTGCTTGACGTAAGATACATTAGGGCACCAATCATGCTATGATATTTCGTTGCATCGACTAGAGTCCCATTTTGATCTAGGTCAAGCTTGTATTTGATCTTCATTGGAGTTCTAACGGGATCACACGTTTCTATTCCATATTTTCTTAAGGATTTCTAACACGTAGTTGGACTGATTTATGAAGATGCCACAGAGGGATTGGTTAACTTGTAAAACAAGGAAAAACGTCATTTCCCCCATCATCGACATTTTGAAGCGGCTTTTCATGAGGTCAGAGAATAGTTGGGTGTGCCTAGGGTATGTAGAACCAAAGATAATATCATTAACATAGACCTGTACCACTAAGATGTCATCGTCGAAGCGCCTTATAAACAACGTTGGATCAATTATGCCTTTGAAGAAGTGATTCTGTAGGAGAAACGTTGACAATTCGTCGTACCATGCCTTTGGTACTTGCTTTAACCCATATAGTGCCTTCTTTAACTTGTAGACATGGCTTGGATGATCACATCGATGAAACCTTCAGGTTGATACACGTATACGTCTTCTTTTAACGTACCATGCAAGAAAGCAGTTTTCACGTCCATTTGAAACACAATGAATGATTTGTGTGCAACATATGCCAAAAATATCATGATAGCTTCCGTTCTAGCAACTGAAGTGAAGATTCTTCGAAATCTATTCCTTCCTCTTAGCGGTACCCTCTCACAACCAGATGAGTCTTGTTTCGGATGACCATGTTGTCTTCATCATGCTTGTTTTTTAATAACCATTTCAAAGTTAAGAGTTTTATTTTATCCAGAGCAGGAACTAACACCCATACATCAAGCCTTTTGAACTAAAGAAGCTCTTCTTGCATTAATTCAATCAATTCAGGGTCATTCATAGCCTCTTTGACATTCTTTGGTTCTATAGTGCTCACTGTTAATGCATACATACACATGTCACCATCAGATCGGAGTTGATTCCTTGTCAAAACTGGTCTTGAGGGTTCTCCTATCACTTGTTCCAGAGGGTGATCCTTAGTTTATTAATATTCGTGAGGGTAAGGTTGATAAAACGTATGCATGTTCGATGGATCCACATATTATGAAGATGATGATTCAGCAGCACTTGTGGATGGAGTAGCAAAAGGATTAACAAATGTATTCCCATCAAACATAGCATTTGGAACATTGTCAGGAACTGTTTTGGGTTAGAGTGAAGCTTGATTATTATGTCGTTGAACATGTTGTTGTTGTGTTTCGAGCTCATCAATGTCCGGTGAAGTGTTTGGAATATGTTTAGCTTGAGAGGATGAATTTGTTAGTGTCGGTGTGGTGTCTGCTATTGTTGTAGATACCGTTGGAGTCTGAAGAACATGAGGTGCTTGAGCATCCGAAACATTTCTTGGAGCAGCTGATGGTTGACCACCAATGTAATCATCATACATAGCTTCGAATAGTAAATCCAATTCATGTTCAGTTGGTTCTTGAGTTGTTATTGTTGACGGAGCATAAGTAAGATCGAGTCCTGAACTAATTTGTCCATAAGTCATGCTTTAAAGCCCGAGTTTTAAACTGCGTTGTTCAAAATCCATAGCTGAAAGCTCATCAAATGTCACATTCATTCTCTCCATGATTTTCTTTGTCCTTCGGTTGTAAACTCTGTAAGCACAGCAATTAGCAGAATAACCAATGAAAAAGCCAATGTCACCTTTTCCACCAAGTTTCCCAATGTCTTTACAATCATTTTTGGGATAACAGAGAGCCCCGAATACATGAAGAAAGGAGATATCTGGTTTTCTGCCATTAATAAGATCATATGGAGTTTTGTCAAATCGACGGTGAATGATGGAGCAGTTTTAAGTGTAGCACGCAATAGCAATCACATTAGCCCATAAGAATAATGGTGCACGGGAAAAAATCAATATTGTTCTAGCAGCCTCCACTAGCGTGCGGTTTCTTCGTTCCACTACTCCATTTTCTTGAGGTGTTCAGACAAAAGATGCTTGGTGAAAGATTCCAACACGATCAAAGTATTCGTTAAGCACTTGATTCTTGAATTATGTGCCATTGTCGGTTCTTACAATAATGACTGGAGCTTGTAAAAGGACTTGAATTTTGTTCAGGAATGTTTTAATTACTTCTGGTGCTTCATCCTTTGAGCTGAGAAAGTGAACGCACGTGTAACAAGAATAGTCATCCACTATCACCAAAACATATCGCTTTCCATTGATACTTTTGACTCTCATCAGACCACACAAATCCATATGAGGAAGGTGTAACCTCTGCTTTAAATTTGGAACTGGTTTGGGTGGGTGAGATGCCCTTTTGCTTTTTTTCTTGCTCACATGAGGGACAAAGATGTTCTTTATGATATTTGAATTTTGGAAGATCGGTGACGAGATCATTTCTGGCAAGGTCATTTATGGTGTCAAAATTGAGGTAGGATAAACATTGATGCCATAACCATGACTTCGTGGAAGTAGCACGAGCCATGAGGAAAATTAGAGATGCAGAGGCCATATCATGAAGATTGATGGTGTAAAGGTTTGTTGTGCGTCTTCCTTTTAACAAATCAACTCCTTCTAAGTTTTTGATGAAACATGTATTTCTTTTGAAAGCGACCTCAAAATCTGAATCACAAAACTGCCCAACCAAGAACAGGTTGTGCCCTAAGCTCTCAACGAAATAAACCCTGGTGATCAGAATATTTCCCCATTGAAGATCACCATAACCCAGGATTGCAGCAACATGATCATTTCCAAAGTGGACGGTTCCCAAGAACTTCCAGACAAAATTTATGAGAAGCTTCAGATTGCCTGTCATGTGTTTTGAGCATCGTGAGTCTACGCACCATAAATAGATTTGAATGACCTGCCAAAGAAAAAGTAGCATTTGGAAACCATTTTATTATAGGTTCCTGAGGGTTAGAGATACATGCATTATCACTGTTAAAGCAGTCAGATTGACTCTCTGATTCACTGGATGCGATTATTTTTCCTTTAAGGTCAAAAAATCTTCCAGTTGGTGACCACCTAAGGTAGGATCTAGGTTTACTAGGCTTAGGTGAAGCAAGTCTTTTGTTGGACCCTACTTTCTTAGGTTTCATAACCTTTGACTTTTGTTTCTTTTGATTTTTAGTGTTTGAAACATTTGCCTTTTATTTCTTACCACGAGAATTCATGTCATTTACATAATTAAGCACACAGACATCATGATTGGCAGTAATTAAACATTGCTTACACATAGCACACACAACTTTAGATTTATCATTCCTAATAGCAAGCTTAACGTTATTACATTCAGATGACATATGTTTCTTATTCTTAGAAAGCAGTAAATTCCTATGGTGTTCTTCTACTTCAACTACTTTTTTCTTGATGCTACTACTCTTAGACGTGGAAAGGACCCTATCATTCTTTGTATTGCTCCTAGGCTGTGGCCTTTTGGTCTTAGCAGTGTTGTCTACTCTTATAGAAGACAAACCATTTAAGTTAGAATTAACACCTTTCTTTGCGCTGATATGAGTATGTGAAACAGTGATCGGATTTGTCCTAACGCTTGCTCTAACTTTGTTAGGCACAGAATTTTCTTACCTGGAAGGCTTAAAATAATTAATCCTAAATATTCGACAAAGCATGTGTCTCATCGATCTTGGGAAGACCCTTAGATTTTGGAAAAGGAGTTACAGCATAGAGTTTTGATCCAGAAGAAGGTGGTTTTACCACAATTGATTGCTTACAAAACTGAGTATTCACACTCGTACCTTTAGTTGTGTCCTTTTGTTCAAAAACCTTATCAAATAATTAGGCTCTTAGCTTAGCATTTTCATAGATCATGTCGTGTAATTTGTTTTTCAAAGAGTTAATTATTGTTTTGGTTTGAGTTCGTGTCACAGAGATAGAGTCAAACAGGTTCTTGTATGTGGTTTTAAGGTGAGCATTTTCTTTAGCATAATTCAAAACCATAAACTCTAATTCCACGTTCTCATTCTCTAGTTTCTAAGACAAAGGATCAAGGGTATTTAATACACATGGAGTATCCTTACTTTTACCCTTTTTATCTCCCAACTGAGCTTGCAACCGTTAGATCTTTTGTTGCATGTCATTATAAGCTTAATCGTACGAAATTTTGTCATATTTTCATTCTTCACACTTTTTGTACCAATCATTCCAAAGTTTAGCATATTCATTCTCCTTTTTAATGATACAATTTTCAAAACGTTCTTTCGTACGTTCAAGCTCAGTTTGGAGATTGGATGTATCTACAACAGAATTACTTTGCACAATAGACATAATATCCTGACTGACAACTGCTCTCAAGAGACGCTCGATTTCCAATTCCAAAGCCTTGTGTTTGGCAAGAGATTCATCAGCTTCTTTTGCAAGAGATTTGAAGTCTCGAACAAATTTGGCTGCTTCTTTCAAAAATTGTATTTCAAAATTTTGCAATCTAGCATCAACTTGGTTAACGATAGGGAAAATTTCATCCTTTACAATTTTGTGAATCTCTTGGTGAACAGAAGACGACCAATTGTGTATATCTAAAGTCATTTTTTGTTTGACAACACGTTGAAGAGTTACAATGGTGCTTTTTACCTCATTTAGAAATTTTCGTGCAACACTTGGTGTAGTATCATCCGAAAACTCTTCATTTGGTATTGAAATTGATTTAGAAACATTGTCCATTTTAGAAGTATTTGAAAAATATAACTCTTTACGTGACTTGGCCGTTTGAGAAACAAAAACCCCTAAAAGATGATTAATCTTTCTATAATTTGTCGGTTTTTTTTCTTTGTTCAATTGTTTCATTTTTAAGCGACTCTCTTGAGCAAGTTGTAGTGTCTCCTCCGAATCATACACAACAGGAGGATCATGCTTTTCTAATAGAACTTTTACATTATACAAACTCTGTTGTTTATGCTGAGATTGCTTGAGATAAAAAGGATTTTGATAACCCAAAGCCATTTTCTGTTCGGTGTGGTAAAACGAGTCTGGCTTAGGTGAAAGCATGTGCATCATTTGAATTGATTGACCCATTTTAACCAAAATATTATCTAATTCCTTTATCTTATTCTCAAGTTGAATTTGTTTATCAAGAAGCTTGTCTTTGCGTATTTTAAAATCAGACTTAAACCTTTTCTTTTCTTCAAGAAGAGAAGAAACAATTGACTTTTCCTTCGAAAGCTGGTTATTTAAATTTGAAATTTCCTTATTCAAAGTCGTTATTTGTTTAATGGAACTTAAGTGAAGTGTATTTATCTTTTTAGTAAGACATTGCTCTTGATAAATAGACTTTTGATAACACCTTTCAAGTTTGTCATATTTTTCTTGACTAATTTCAAAACACTTTTCTTGATTTTTATATCTAGCAAGTTGAGTGGTCAAATCAGCATTAGTTTCTCTCAACTTGCGATTGACTGTGTTGACTTTTTTAACTTCAATTGCTAAATTATTATATAATGATTAAAAATAAGCATGTGTTTCCTCAACAGTTGCAGGATGTTGATCTACTATTCCCCATCTTGTTCCACACTAGAAACCTCAAAAATAACATTACTATCATTCTGTTGTACTTGATGTGGTTCGGGAATGGGCACGATTAGCTCAGTATACTGCTCCTCTTGAGTAAACATATTAAATTTCTCATTATCATAGCAATTGTCATAGTTGTGTACCTCAGTTGATCCGTCTGAGTCATAGACGGGAGCTTTGTCAGTCTGAGTACCCGATGTCGATGCTCGCCGCAAATTAGCCATCAAAATGCAGTTTGCATTGACTTCCTCAATCTCGTCAAGATCCGCTGCATCAGCCATCAAATCAAATTCTTCGGCTTGGAGTTGAATTCCTACTTCTTCCTTTTGAGCAATCAGCAGCTGAGTCTGAAGATAAACAGCATCTCTTCTCCTTGGTCTGACTATGCAGTTCCAAGCAAGATGACCCAATCCTCTGTAGTTGTAACACCTTATCTGATTATCATTATTCCTATTTGCATTATCCTTAGCCCGTGCTGCTACAACATTACCATTCCCATTCAGATTCTGATTAGCAATCCCTGGAACAACAATAAAGTCCATTCTGATTTCTAACATTTTGAACGCCTGGATTCTGAACTGCATTCTGAACAATCTGATTCTTAACATTCTGTACTGCATTATACCCATTCTGATTCCCAACATTCTGCCTAGCATACTGTCTAAACTGATTCCCACCATTGCCTCCAACTATCTGCATTTGTCTGTCTTGACCCATATTCATACCCGGTTGAGCAATCTGCCTATTACGAGGGTTTGATGAAATTCTCTGGTTGTTGTTGGTTGGGGTTGAGTAGTTTAGTTTAAATTCCTTAGCCATTAGAACAAGTGCCATGTTCATTGGAGTTGTGGGATCTGTAATGTCTTCAGGATTTGGCATTGGTTATTGCATGTAGTTCTGGTTGAATGATGGTTGTGGGTTATAGTTGTTGTTGTTGGGAAGTAGTTGTTGCATGTAGGTACTTGGTGATCGTTGATCTGGGTGAAACACTGGATAGTTGTAAGGATTGTTGAAATTTGCCATGAGTGCCAAAGGATCATGCGTTTTTGCAAGTCGTTTAGCTCTTAGATCATCTACTTCCTTTTGATTGTATTTTAAGAAATCATACAACTGAGTGTAATCTACTGTATGCAAGTCCTTTGTTTGATGAACAATGGTAATATGTCGACTCCATTCAGGTTGTAAGTTGTTTAGGAACTTGAGATTGCAGGCAATCTTTTCAGGAAAATGTTTTTTTCTCTTGAAATCATTCATTAACTTTGAGAAACGATGATAGTAAGACTCAATCGATTCTTCATCAGAAGAAGTAAACCTTTCCCATTCATCAAATAACTTAGCCTTCTTCTCTTGAATTCCAATATCAGAACCTTTCATCATTTGTTGAACACGTAACCCGATTTCCTGAGCAGTTTCACAACTATCAACAACAGCATAGATGTCTTTAGGAAGAGCGAGAAGAATAGTCTGAATGGCTTGATCATCGGCTTCCACCTGTTTAAGCTCATTCTTAGTGAGTTCATCATCTGTCTGCTCATGAAAGGTTTCATTGACAAGCACTTCACAATCTGCATCACCTGGTTAAGGAATCATTTGTCTGACATATGGACCATTTATAATAGAATTATAGATTAACTTTCCATTTGGTCTACTCTTTGCATAACAAAGAAGACGAGAGGACCATGGAACATAGTGTCACACCCCGCCAAGGCAGAAACGCGAGGCGCGACGAGAGAGGGAATCATCACAACACATTGGCGTCTATATAGAGAAACTAAACATGCATAAAATACAAGGTATAGACACGCAGTGTCATGAAAATACCCAAACACAATCAACAAAATCCAAAAGGCGTCTAACATTGAAACGAAGGCAGTTCATGCCAATGTCATGACATGCAAACATTCATAAATCCTAACAATGCGAAACAATTAACATTCATCCACCAAAAAATAAATGAAATCTAGAGAACTAAACTTCACCAGCTGCCTACGGTCCATCTAGCCACTTTTCCTAACTTTAACCTCATCCTGCTGAACACCTGAAAATGATGCTTATACGTCAATACGATGGTTGGTGAGAAACATAGGTTTTCAGACACTCATAATCAAATCTATTTCCAAAACACATTTCCGAATTACTGTGATTATAAAACATGCATAGCGGGACAGTTACTAACTACTATACAAGCTAACATGCATACAATCCAATCAATCATTCAACACACTGGGTAGGCGTACCCATCCGCTCCCAAATCTGTGATTTCCTGACATGCTAACACGAAGTACATGCAGGACAATCACTATACCTGACATGCTAACACGAAGTACATGCAGGCCAATCACTCATACTTAACATGTTTATTCCCGGGACATGCAAGCGTCCAACCAAATCCACATTGAGTAGGCGTACTCATCCGCTCCCATAATACAAACCAACACGTAGCACATAACATATAATAGCCAAGTAAAAGTCCATGCACAAAGTAAACACATAATCACAACAATCTAAATCATTTCAAAACACTTTGCATCATTTCCATCCCAAGTTTAAAACACAGTAAAAAGTGGGACTATGTAACTCACCTGAATGCTCAAAACGCAGCTTCTAATTCCTATCACGCAACTATACAAATAAATAAACACGGTTACACGCGACCAAGCTAAAAGCTCTAGTCCATGTAACACATATATGATGGATGTCTAAGGGTTTGATTAACCATCATGGGTCACCCCGACACCATGCCCAACCTTAACCACTTCATTAACACCTTTCACTAGTTACTTATAATTTATTTAGAATTACAGAATTTTAGTGTATATTTACGTACTTAAAAACCTTACTTGTTGACCTCCATAAATTATACCAAAAATCACCTAAGTTCATTTATGACTTTATTAACTACCTTATGATTCCCAAGTGCTTACTACATGTGCCACTACTCCAAATAAAATCCAACTTCAAAACTGTCCCAATTAAGATCTAATTGCACACTACTTAGACAACTAATCAGAGGCTAAATTTTGGTGTGAGGTTAATAGACATTTAGAACTTCACCTTTGTGTTTTTTCTAAGCTTAATTCGAATTTTAAGTAGGGGTTTTACTCCCCGAAATCAGACCCAAATCTGACCCGTGTTTACTGTTTTAACAACTTTTCTTGCAAAAATTATTTGACTAACTTCCCGACCTCAAAACCTTTTGTGGCTGGACTTTTTGAAAACTAGACTCTCTGAGCTTATTCATAGGCTCATGAAACATATCAATACTCATTTTTATCATCAAGATATTATTCGTTAAACACGACTCAAAAATCTGCCATAACCTAAATCATGATCTAACGCGTTTTATACCTAACCGATTGCACCATTATGATCCTAATTAAACCACAAACACACTAGCATGATCATATCCTCATTAATTACAAAAGTATTAAACCCTAATGATCCATCATAATTAGGGTTACATGAATAATAAAATCTAGCTAGGATGAACATACTTACCTTGGATGCTAGCACCCAACAACAATTCTTGGGGGTTCTTGGATCCACCATTAAAATCGACACCAAGGGTTTAAGGGGAGGGATAATTTTGGCTGTATAAGGGTTGAAGGGGAAGAAATAAGTGTTTTCTTGACCTATGGGTTATCATAACACTCCTAATCCTAATCAACTTAGACTTGTTTTAGGATAATACCCTTTATTTTCTTTTTTCCTTCTTTCTTTTCTTTTAGGCCGATCCCTACATAAATATACATACATTTATTTTATTTTTATTTTATTAAATTTATTAATTACGTTATTACTTACATTACCTTAAGTTTTTATAAAAACCTAAGCTAATTTAAGTAAAACTTTTTACATAAACGCTACTTACTACATTTTCTAAAAATAACTTTCATTTCAAAATTTAACTTTCTATATTTAGAAAGTTTACCACAAACATCCATATTTTACTCACTTAACTCTCTTCCAATATGACACATTTTCCATAAACGCTTAATCCACAATAATCCAAATATTTGGCATAGCATTACATACAATACGCCAATCATTTCCATTATCACTGCATGTGAACAAATAGAATACCAATCACTTCCCACAACGTGATCAAAATGAGATGCCCATACAACTCAAAATGATCTTAAGCATATACTAAAACCACTTAGCACACATAATAATCACATAGCACACCACTTAATCCTATAAAATGAACACATAGCCATATTTAAAGGTAAAGCCAACCTGCCCAAATCACGGGTGTCACAGTCTCCCCTACTTAAGGGAATTTCGTCTTGAAATTTAATCAATCCTATCGCTAATAATATTACTTCCTCCCACAAGGGTACAAATAGCAGCATCACAGCTATGCGCAAAAGAAGCATCCAAACTACATGAGTCTCGCTCGTCCCTAAGGAAACCCCTCAAAACCTTTAAGTTGTGTAACAACTCAAAACTTGATTTCAAGACAGTTCTTGTTTGATGAGTTGCAGGGTTAAGTCATGAGCCACACCCCACCAAGGTGACACCTTTAACAACACATTATCTCATACCTCAAACTTTAATGGCTTACGCCTATTACCAACATAGCTCCTTTGACGATCTCTCACCGCTTTGAACTTTTCCTTGATCAACACTACCTTATCAGTCGTTTCTTGCATAAATTCAGGTCCAATCAAACTACTTTCTCAAATCTCTACCCACAAAACATGCGATCTACATTTTCTCCCATACAAGGCTTCAAACAAAGCATACTTAATGCTCGAATGATAGCTATTGTTGTAAGTTAACTCAGCTAACGGTAGGTGGACACCCCATCTACCACCATAGTCCATCACACACACCCTTAACATACCTTCCAAAGTCTGAATCACACGCTCACTTTGTCCATCCATTTGAGGATGATAAGCCGTACACTATCTAGTCGTGTTCCTAATGCTTTCTGCAGCGTCTGCCAAAACCACGAAGTAAATCTCCTATCTCAATTTGAGATGATCGACACCGAAACTCTATTCCTTGCTTCTATTTCATAAATATTAATCCTTGCCAACTTCTCCTCTTGTAATCTTCTCGTATAGCTATAAATATAAGGTGACTTGGTCAGTCTATTGACCATCACCCCAAATCATATCATTCCCACTACTTGACCTTGGCAATTTAGTGATAAAATCCATGGTAATTATATCCCATTTTCACTCAAGTATCTCAGACTGTTGCAGCAAACCAAAAGTCTTTGTCATTGCAGCCTTCACCTCTTAAACAAGTCTAAAATTTGCTAACATAGATAGCTATATCCTTCTCTATTCATGGCCACCAATACATGTCTCCAAGGTTATAGTACTTCTTATCCACTCCCGGATGTACCAAGTACCTTGATGCATGGGCCTCATCCATTTCACTTCCTACCAATGTGTTAGCCTTAATTATATTAAGTCAAACAAGAATGTTATCGGTCTTAGAAAGTCAAACTAGGTCTTGTATTGTAATAGTGTTTAAATTTGGAGGTTTGATGAGTATGAATTATAAAAAGAAGTATATATAAATCTTAAGATTGATGATCAAAAACGAAAAGTAATTAATTGATAATAGGTTATTAAATATTAAGATATACAACTTCTCCTTTTGTAATCTTCTCGTATAGCTAGAAATATAAGGTGACTTGGTCAGTCTATCGACCATCACCCCAAATCATATCATTCCCACTACTTGACCTTGGAAATTTAGTGATAAAATCCATGGTAATTATATCTTATTTTCACTTAAGTATCTTAGGATGTTGCAGCAGCAAAACCAAAAGTCTTTGGCATTGGCAACCTTCAACCTCTTAAACAAGTTTCGAAATTGCTAACATAGATTGCTATATCCTTCTCTATTCATGGCACCATACATGTCCTCCAAGGTTTATAGTACTTTCTTATCCCTCCCTACCGGTGTACCAAGTACCTTGATGCATGGGCCTCATCCATTTCACTTCCTACCAATGGAACCTAAATACGATCCATAAAATACAAACTCTCTTCTTCTTTCCTTTCCATCTGTTGATCTAAACCATGTAGTCTTTCTGCGAGTACGTTCTCTTGCTTGAACGCCTCACTTTGGGCTGCCATATCATTCCTCTTACTCTATACTGAATGGTTATAGCCATCGCTCGAACACGTCTAGGTTTCACTCGTTCCTTCCTACTTAACACATCAGTCACCACATTTTCCTTACCTGGATGGTAGCGAATTTCATACTCATACTCACACATTTAGAGGTCGTTCTCCTGTATCTAGCGCTGTGTATTATGAAGTAGCACCCCATGTGGTATTCCGCTGCGTTGTGATGATTTTTGGGGGTGTTACAACGTCTCACTTGGAGTAGCCAATATCTTGTCCTTAACACTTGACTGGATAGTCATGGACATTGCTCTTACTCGTCTTAGTTTCACTCTCCTTTTCTACTCAATGCATCCACCACTACATTCGATTTATCGAAGCGTCACACAAATCATTCTTCAAAGTCTGGAAAGCCCCTTTTCGTTCTGCGCCTCACTCATACTTCTGATCCCTCTTAGTTAGGAAGTAATGGGTTTAAA
>BQNB010183906.1:0-12360 GCA_026074375.1 Tanacetum coccineum
ATATCGAGAAGGGTTGTGAGCTATTCTTAGCTCAAGTAACTGAACAAGAATCAAAGGAGAAGCGATTAGAAGATGTTCCTATTATCCAAGATTTTCCCGAGGTATTTCCTGATGAATTACCTGGACTTCTGCCACCCAGGCAAGTTGAATTCCGTATTGATCTTATTCCTGGTGCTGCACCTGTGGTGCGTGCGCCATATCATTTAGCACCATCTAAAATGAAGGAGTTGTCCAAGTAACTGCAAGAGTTGTCAGAGAAAGGTTTTATTCGACCGAGCTCGTCAGCGTGGGGAGCTCCGGTCTTGTTCGTGAAGAAGAAGGACGGATCATTCCGAATGTGCATTGATTACCGAGAACTAAACAAGTTGACAATCAAGAATCGATATCCATTACCGAGGATTGATGATTTATTCGATCAGCTGCAAGGTTCTAGTGTTTATTCGAAGATTGATTTACGGTCTGGTTATCATCAACTTCGTATTCGCGAGGAAGACATTCCAATTACAACATTTAGAACTCGTTATGGACATTATGAGTTTCAAGCAATGCCTTTTGGACTGACTAATGCACCTGCAGTATTCATGGATTTGATGAATCGTGTGTGCAAACTGTATCTTGATAAGTTCGTGATTGTATTCATTGATGACATTCTGATCTATTCCAAAAATAAAGAAGAACATGGTAAACATTTGAAGACTATCTTGAATGTAGGTCCTTGTTAATAGGATCTCAATGAGCCTTAAACGACTTATAGTCCTTTGAATAAATCCAAAGATACTATGAGAGACAATAACCGTGAGAGTTCATGTTGATTCTGCAAGATCGAAAACCAATTAAAAAAAAATTGGCTGCACCGACTATACCAACGGAAGTCGGCGGACAATATAATTTGGGTTTGGGCAGGCTATTATCGAAGGTTTATTAAGGATGTTCTCTAATACATCCAACCTATAACTATACTCAACCCAGAAAATAAGCCGTATGTGGTGGGGCTGACTACGAAGAGGAGGCATTAAACATTGAAGCTGAAATTGTGTAGTGCGCCAATATTATCACTACCCGAAGCAAGTGAAGACTTTGTTATGTATTATGATGCATCTCTTAAGGGATTTGGAGCTGTTTTAATGCAACGAGAAAAGGTGATTGCGTACGCCTCTAGGAAACTTAGAAAGAATGAGGAAAACTATGCGACCCATGACTTGGAATTGGGAGCAGTGGTTTTTACTCTTCGACTATGGAGACATTATTTGTACGGCACTAAGTGTACAGTATACACCGATCATAAAAGCCTATAATATATTTTGGACCAAAAAGAGCTAAATATGAGACAGCGTAGATGGATTAAACTTCTAAGTGATTACGATTGTGTTATTCGTTATCACCCGGGAAAGGCGAATGTTGTCGCTGATGCGTTAAGCAGGAAGGATAAAGAACCGATTCTAGTGCGTGCTTTAGTGGTGACGGTACATAACAATTTACTCGAGCAAATTCGAAATGCACAAGTTGAAGCGGGAAAATATAGGTGCCGAAGGATTTCTTGGCAAAGGGGAGCCATTTGAAGTTAGATCTGATGGTACGAAATGCCTAAAAGGACGAGTATGGTTGCCATTTATATTTGGAGGATTGAGAATCATCGATTTGAATCTCATAAATCAAAATAATCGCATACATCCTGATCGTATAAATTGACCATGATTTGAGGACGTTATACGGGTGGCCGAAAATGAAAGCTGACCATTGCGACATATTGTCAGTAAGTGCTTGACATGTCATAAAGTCAAGGCTGAACAACCAAAATCCCGACAGATTTACTTTCAGCAGCCAGAATTCTTTTGTTTGGAAATAGGAGAGAATTACAATGTATTTCATTACAAAAGCTTCTTCCAAGAACACCAGTCTCCTGGATTTTCAATTTGGGTGTCAATTGTTGAACCGGTTGACAAAATCTGCACACTTCATTATCCGGTGAATTGATAAGTTTAAGATGCGAAAGCTTACTCGATTGTAATTTGAAGGAGATTGTTTGTAAGACACGAGTGCTCGTGTACTGATTATTTCGGACCGAGACCCTCGTTTTCGCATCAAGGTATTAGAGATCTCTTCAAAAGTCATTTGAACGAATTTTAGATATTGAGCGACTTATATGCAACCATCCTAAAACTGATGACAGATGAAAGATACGATACAGACATTAGAAGACATGTTTGCTTGCTTACGAGCTTGAAAACCCCCCTTTTTGGTAGTTGGCTGGGGATAACACTTACTCTTTGGCTGAATACTCATACAATAATATATCACGCAGTATTAAACCGCACCTTATCCTTTCGAAGCTCTATACGGAAGTAAATGTAGATCTCCTGAGATAGTTGAAGTGAGGTTGGAGATGCCCAACTCATGGGACCAGAAATGATTCGCGAAACGACAGAGATGATTGTGCAAATCAAAAATCGATTATTAGCTGCTCGTAGTAGACAGAAAAGTTATGCGGATGTGAGACGTAAACCTTTGGAGTTCGAAGTGGGTAGACAAAGTTATGCTAAAGTATCACCGTTGAAAGGTGTTAGTTCGATTTGGAAAACTTGGGAAATTAAGTCCATGTCAAATTTGACCGTTCAAGATTTTAATTCAAGATAGTCCCGGGAGGTAATAATAAAACTGGAATTACCATCCCAGAGCTTCTCGGAATACACATTACATTCCATGTTTCGAACTTGAAGAAGTGTTTATCGGATGAAGATCTTATTATTCCTCTTGACGAAGTAAGGATCGACGAGAAGTTGCATTTCATCGAAGAACCCAAATCACAAATCATGGATAGAGGCAGTAAAGCAACTTAAGCGAAAGTCGAATCCCTAAGTCAAATTTTCGATGGAATTCGAGTCGTGGACCAGAATATACTTGGGAAAGGGAGGATCAAATGTGGAAGAAATACCCTCATCTCTTTGATTTTAATAAGAAGCGGACGACAAGATGAATTGATCTTCAGGGACGAAATCCTTTTTAATAGGTGGGAAAATGGCTGTGACAATCCGTCAATTTTAGTCGTATTTTTATTCTCAGTATTAATTATATTTTTCATTTTTATGTTGAGTAATTGAACTCACGACTACTTGGGAGAATTATGGCTTATATACTATTGCAAATTATTTTACGCGATGTTTACAAAGTAACCAGGCGAAACCTGACGGTTAAGCATACCGACAGCTTAAATTTTCAAATGCCATAGTAAGCAATTTTATCACACTCGTTGTTATTTCTTGTTACTACGCGCATTTTTTTCGTATATTACGTAAAACCTTTACTTAGCTAACACCTTATTAGAAATATCGGACTTTGATAATTACCACACGCATTTACAAAATATGGGAACAAGTTTTTAAACTTCTCCCCACTAATATCTACACCCCATATGGGGGCAAAAGACCAAAGAGACAAGTATACCCTTGGTATTGGGGCGGATCCACCAAGGGACTAGGTGTCCCCTTGGTGTTGATTCTTGCTCCATGCTTATACACATGGCACTTGGGTCTAAGGCACATATAAAGCCTACTTTGACCAAAGTAACACACACACAACTCATTCTATAACCAAAATTCTGCATTTATCTCTCCCTCTCACTCATAAGACGCCACACACACACCACAAACACCCATTTTATAAATTTTTGAAGATCAAAGATTAAGCACACTAGTGAATATGACTACCTAGTGTAATCCCTATATTTTTGAGGTGATTTAAAGAGGTTTTAAAGAAGGTTATATTCAAGTTGGGGCTGAGATTATACAAGTATTATAAAGTCATTTTGGGTAAATAAAATGGTGGTCAAAAATTATTTGGGGTAAAGATCAAGAGTGGTGTAGAAGGGTTCCATTGTTTTGGTCATTTATTCATCATTATCCTCATTTTGTTGGGTATAATCTTTACTTGTTCTTGTTGTATTTATGTTTTTGATTTCATTTTATGTATGTACATGTATTGTAAATGATGATCAAGTAATAAAATGGTTCATGCATGCATAGATCTAGATTAAAAATGGCTTAATCAACTATTGAAACTAGCTAGAAATCACTAAAAATAATAGGCTGATGTTAACAGTAAGTTCTAGAATTTTGAGTAACTTTGAGAGTTGATTTGAATACTCTAGGTTGTAGATAAATGTCTTGTGATCATGTACCAAATTGGATCACCATTGGAATGTAAAAATTAAGCAAGTTATGACAAATTTACTAAAACTAGTGGAATCTGACCTTGCTGTACAGATGATATAAAAAGTCACATTTACGGACTGAGTTGGTTAAAAAGTTAAAACCATGAGACCTAGATAAAATCATGTAGGTTCTGAACCAGTTGGATGGTCAACCAACTCCTTATGGTTTGTAAATGGCATCAAAAATGGTGAAAGTGAGATTTCAGTCCGAATTTGTAACTTGACCTTTATGTATAAAAGTAACCCTATGTATATGTATGACTAAAAGATGTACTAAAATGAGTTTGAATCTGTAAAGTGGACTTAAATATGAAGCCAAGCATATAAATATATAAATTATACCATTTACGGTTTATAAATTACGACTATTTTCGTAAACATAAAAGTATACAAAATTTACTACTACCCGAACACTATACTATGTAAAGCGATTTTTGTAACTAAAACCCGAGGTGGTAGGACCCACTTCTTGGGAGTTTTTAAAAGTTAACTTACTGATAATAAACATGTCCCGACCTCGAGAACCTGAAAATTTATAATAAGACTCATTTACAAGCTTGAATGGGCCATAAGGCCTAATTGGGCCACTAGGCCCAATGTATTAAAATAGACATATTGGACTTGACTTTAAGCCCAACCCACTTGGGCTTAATTAATGGGCTAAGACCTGGTCTTGGGTTAATAATATCAACCTAAACACTTAATGGACTTACTTATGGGCCTATTGGGCTTTTTGGGATATATTGGACCATAAGAGTAAAAATGGCAAATAGAAACTAGTTAAAAACCTAAAAAAACCTAAGTGTGAAATAATTAAATCATTGGGTCATGGTTATCATATAAAATACATGTATATATATATACATACTTATTTTTTTACGAGTCATCATTAATTTTATCGGCTAGAAACCTAAGACCCATTACAATTTGTATAGGTCTCGGTTGATCGACGCGCTTACGCCCGAAGTTCTAATCTATCGATATTCTCTTCCGACATCACCAAGTGAGTTCATAGCCTCGCATTTTAATACTTTAATTGTTTTATAAACCCGCGAGGGAGATAACATGCTTGTTTTTAAAAATAGAACACAAGGGACCCGATTGTATGTTAGTAGCTTTGATTATTATAAGTTAGCTTAACTCGCTAGATAAAAGACCCGCGGAAATCATGAATTGTTAATTGTCGGGAAATGGCATACGCTTATACATAAAATAGTACTATTTGAAGATTACCACCTCCGATCCATGATGACTAGCTATCGTCTTGTGTCGGAAAATGACACCACAGATGCATTGTATAGAGAATAAGATACATTCATAGCGAGGGTGTATAGTGGGCATTATTTTGATTGTATGGTAAGGTTCGATGTCATGAGGCTTATAATAATCCCCCTATAACTTTGTCTGATCCACAACGTTATATCCTGATGAACTTTGAGAAATGATACTTGTGTTCGGAAAGTTTTATTGTTTATAAATATAAACTCTATGGATTCACTCAACATTATTGGTGACGTTTTAGCATGTTTTATCTCAGGTCCTTGAAGGTAATTCGGCGATGGAGATTTTGGTTAATGCTTATGGAAAAACCAAATGTTTTGAAGGCCCATTAAATAAATGTCATTCGAGGAATATTTCAAAAATGTTGTATGAATTATGATATGATTTGGGACCTATGATGTAAACTTTTATTCGAATGAATGTATTTTAAAACGTCTCTTTTCGAGTCGTTTTCTATGCTTGAGTTGCGGTATTAATACGTAGCGCCCCAAATGACCCTTCCGCTGTTACCGATTAAAATGGGGGTGTTACAAACTTCCAAATCCACATTACAAAATTGACCAACAGAGAATAAATTATGATTCAGACCTTCGACGTAATAAACCCTTGTAATAGTGATATTTCCTTGATCCAGATCTCCATAACCAAGAATCAGTGCAATTTGATCATTTCTAAACTTCACCGTACCTAAAAATTTCTACACAAAATTACTTAGGAGCTTGAGATTTCCTGTCATGTGCTTTGAGCACCCAGAGTCGACGAATGAATTAGAATTTCTCTTAGCGCTGCAAAAGAATTAGAAGACCATGAAGTATTAGACAAAGTGGATCCCTTAAGTGTTATGGATTTTGAAATATTAGTACTAAATTTAGTTCCTAGAGGCATGCTAACATTTGGTTTAACATTCATTGTACTAGTCTTAGGTTTCCATTTATATCCTGGTGGTGTGATCTTAGTTTAAAATGATGCTTTTGGCCTTCCTAGTTGTGCTTCTAGGTTTCTGGTTAGTGGCATATGCAGCAACTGTTTTCTTAAGTGGTGTTGCAACAGATTGGTTCACATTTCTCTTGGGTTCTTTAGTACTAATAGGCACAACAATTGGTTATTTAGTCCTTGAATTCACGCCATTAATATAATGAAGAACACACATATCATGATTATCATTTAGCACACATTTTCAACAAGTAACACAGACAAAGTTTACATTCGAGGTCTTATCATTCAAACTGTCATTATATGCAGTTAGTGATGTTTTATTATTAGAAAACATAAAATTCCTACGATGGTCTTCTACTTGTTGCTTCTTCCCTTGACTATTGTTATGCAAGACTCTATCTTCCAATCGATTGCTCTTAAGCTATGGTCTGCTATCACTAGTAGTGGGAGTTACTCCTATAGAGAAAGACACATGTTTGTTAGTTTTCCTAATGTCTTGAGGCAACTATGTTGTTTTAGTTTGATTAGGCATTGTGTGCACTTTGTACATTCCTGATGCAATCACGTTTGTACTCCTTTGAACTTGATTCTCATTTTGAAGCAAAATATGTGCAGTGACTAGTTTTAAAAGATCATTGTACAGATTATTTATGGTTACTGACTTTGACTTTGAAAAATCTTTCTTTTTGAAAAAGTAGCCGGTTTACCTAAAATTGATTGTCTTTGACTTTTAAAAGCATTCACTTAGTGTCCACGGATTTTCCTTTCATTTTTTCAATAAGTTTCTTCAACTCACTTATTGCAATGCTTTTGTCTTGTAATTGATCTTTCAAATCTTGAATTTAAAAATATTTGACATTTAGATCTCGAAATGAAGTTGATTCTTTTTGTTTCTAAACTTTGTCATTATTAAGCTGAACCTGACTTTGTTGTAAAGCAATTTCAAGATTAATTGAATGTTGTTTAAGTTCAGAAAATCTTTTTGACAATTCATTGAAAGATTTGTTATTGACATTTTCCGTTATTTTTGAAAGCTCTTTTTCAAGACGTTCACATTTTTCCAAAACTTCCAAATAATCACATTGCAAATTAGTAACTTCATCAAGTTTAGTATACACACCAAGTATTCCATTCATCTGATCAACATAATAATATACCCTAGAAAGTCAGTTGATTTCATTTAAAAACTGTGTTTTTTGAGTTTTTAGTTGAGATTTGAGAGTGTCTACTTCATGTTTAAGAGAATTATTTTCATCAACCATTTCCTCTTTCAAACACAAGTGAAATTTTTCTAAGTCAACCAAAACTGCACAAATTTGAGGACTAAAATTTCCTTCAATGGTATTTTCAATAAACGGAGCTATGTGACCAAAATAAGTTCTTTTAGCAATTGTTTGTTTGCAATGTTCCACTTCATCAAAAATCATGTCAACGCTACTTTTAATTTTGAAAAGTTCTTTAGAGCTTTTACACTTTTGATCCCATGGAATGGATTCATTCATAGTTTTTCTAACAAAGTTGTTTGTTTATTAAAAGACTCTTTTGAATTTTCATTTTTTACAGGTGTACGACTTATTCTTGACCTTTATGAAAAATATCTTTGTCCAACAGACTTTTCACGTTGTGGAACGAATAAATCATAAAGATTATTCAAGTTTTTATAATCAAAGGTTTGATTAATTTAATTAATTTTGATCGACTTTCTTGGGCAAGACAAATTGTTTCGTCATATTCAGGAGCTAACATTAAGGCAAGATTATCACTATAGCAACCTATATTATACAGACGAGGATTCACTCTTTGAGCTTTCTTGAGGAACTCATGTTTAACAAAACTCGTTTTACAATTACGATTAAGCATATTAATTGTTTGAACTGATTGACCGGTTCTATACAGAATATCATCTAAAACCTTGAATTTGTTTTCTAAAGCAATGACCTTTTCAATTTTTTTGTCTTCACGAGTTTTGTAAAACTTCTTTTGAGCCTCTTTTTCTTGTGACATTATGGAGATGGATTCTTGATGTGCAAAAAGCTCTTTTTTCATTTTTGAAATCATTTGATTTAAATCATTTATCTTTCGAGTATATTCATTAAACTTTTTAGATGACATTTTGTATGAGATTAGTTCCCCTTTAGCTTTTGCACAATCAATTTCCACCTTTGACACATAATTCACATCATGATACCTATCAAGTTCAGCTTGGAACTTCTTAAGTTCTTTGAACATCAATTGATTATTCTTTGCTAGTTTAGTGTTTGCTTCATTGAAATGATTATTTGATGATTCTAAACATTTAATTTTGTTTTTGAAATCTTCAATTTCGCTTTTCAATTTCGCTTTTCAATTTATCAACTAAAGTCTTGTTTGATGATTCCAATAGTTTATTACGATCTTTGCTTTCATCAATTTCACATTTTAGTTTTTCAATTAAAGAAGCAAGCAAATCACGTTCTCTAGCAATGGCTCAGCATCAAAGATATGTGACATTAATAGATTCAGGTTGCTTAGGATGTTCTCTGTAGGGATGACACTGATGATGAACCTAAAGATTAGGAATTGGAAGCACATTATCTGTACATGGAACAGATTCAAGAAGTTACTCCAGATGCTGCTGACAATTCTGGACCCATCTTTGATGCTGAGCCATTGCAAAAAGGTACAAACTGATGATGATAACTATAATCTGTTTGCTAATGACAGAGAACATCCTAAGCAACCTGAATCTATTAATGTCACATATCTGAAGGAACACAGTGATACTAAAATCACTACTGATTCATTAGATATGAGCAATAATGGAGGAGAACATCCTCAAGACTTCAGTTGTGAGGTTATGCTGAATTGTCTCACCAAATCCAACCATACTTCTTTGCCTAACCTGCAAGTGTTAGTCTAAGAAAACATAATCCAAAACATTTGCTTCTAGACAGTATTAATTTTTGACTAATAGTATTAACACTAGAAATATGAAGTATAACTATTACTAGTTATACCTAGCAGTACTAATTTTAAAGATACCAGTATTAACCTTAATTTCATCCAAAAAGCATCTCCAATCCATTGCTATTATCCTCCCCTCAATCAAGGCAACTATAGGTTGAGCATTCTAATGCTAGCAGTTAAAAACTTGAATCTACTAACATCAAACGCCTTTGTGAGGAGATCTGCTACACTGTGATCTGTGTGTATCTTGATCACCTGAATCAACTTCTTCTCATGAGAGTCTCTTATGAAATGGTGCCTAATCTCAATGTGCTTGGTTTTAGAGTGAAACACTAGATTCTTCACAATACAAATGGTGCTTTCATTATCAATGTAAATCTTGGTGTTCATGAAATTAACCCCATAATCAAGCATTTGATTTTGAATCCATAACACCTGTCCACAGCAATTAGCAGCAACAACATACTCTGCTTCAGTAGTAGAATTAGCAACTATAGTCTGCTTCTTACATTGCCATGAAATTAGTCTTTTGCCAAGAAATTGACAACCTCCAGTTGTGGATTTCCTGTCAAGACTAGCTCTGGCATAATCACTATTAGAAAAGGATTCCAAGTCAAATGATGAATCCCTAGGATACCAAAGGCCCAATTTAGGTTGACCTTTTAAGTATCTAAAGATCCTCTTTACTGCATGAAGAAGTGAGACTTTAGGAGTAACTTGGAACCTTGCACAAGCATAAACAACAAACATTATATGAGGCCTAGAAGTTGTTAGGTACATCAATGATCCAATCATTGATCTGTATAAATGAACATCCACATCTTTAGCCTCTTCATCCTTTATCAATGCCTTGTTAGTCTCTATTGGAGTGCTTGCTTTCTTCAAAGTGATAAAATCAAACTTTTTCAATATATCAGCCACATATTTGTCTTGGCTAATGAAGATTCTATCCTCCTTTTGTTGTACTTGTAATCCTACGAAGAAAGTGAGCTCTCCTATAGAACTCATCTGGAATCTCTTGTGCATCATCTGATCAAACTCAACACATAAAGACTTCTTTGTAGACCCAAAGATGATGTCATCAACATACACATGTACAAACAGGATATCACCTTTGTCCTTCTTGATGAACAAAGTCATAGTACCTCTTCTAAATCCATTTTCCAATAAGTAGGTAGACAAGGTCTCATACCAGGCTTTAGGAGCTTGATGTAGACCATATAAAGCTTTTTTACCTTATAAACTTTGTCAGGGAACTGTGGATCCTCAAAACCAGGAGGTTGGCACACATACACCTCCTCTTCAATAGTACCATATAAAAAGACACTCTTAACATCCATCTGGTACACTATAAATCCCATAAATGATGCATAGGCAAAAAATAACCTGATTGCTTCTATCCTAGCAAGAGGAGAAAAAACCTCATCATAATCAATTCCTTTGTCTTGGGTGTAACCTTGTGCCACTAGTCTTGCTTTGTTTCTAACTACAATTCCTCTCTTATCTTTCTTGTTTCTAAAGACCCATTTGGTTCCAATTACCCTTTTGCCATGAGGAAAATCCACCAGAGTCCAAACCTGTTGAAGTTTAAATTACATAAGCTCCTCTTGCATTGCTTCTATCCAGCTTAGATCTGTCAAGGCTTGAATCACCTTTTTGGGTTCTTGTTGAGATAGAAAACAGGAAAATAAGCAGTTATGATAATCTTTGTGATTTGTTCTTTTCTGCTTGTTAATGTAGCTAATCATACCATGTTCTTAAAAAAAATTAATCATTCTCCTTGTTTGAGTTGCTAAGTTTAGATCTCCAATGATCTGCTCTTTAGGATGATCCTTCTGAATTCTGGTTGTGGGAATAGGACTGACATTCATGGTTGTCTCCAAGTTGTTGAGGTCAACCTCTGCACCCACATCTTCATCATCATATGCATTACCAAATACTTGGATCATTAGGACTAACAGTATTAATATTTAGACTACCAGTATTAATATTTGTACTGGCAGTATTAATACTTGGCCCAACAGTATTAATATCACGAGTACTGCTTTCAGTCCTTTCTTGGTCATCACTTCCACTTACATTATTTACACCATCATCTCATTTTCCTGGTACCTCATCAGTATCCTTATCATCTGAGCCCTGAGTACTTAAAGAGAGTGGTGAAATAGAAGGTATTAATGGTAGCAGTATGTATTCGTGATCAAATGCTTTCTCCTGTCTTGCTTGTCCTGCATTAATATTTGACTCTATACCTGCATTACCATTAGTTTGATTTCCTGTAGTAACTGGCTCATAATTCATAGATTTTGTTAGTGAATCAATATCAAAGAGCCATTCTGGACCACTTCCTACAACATTAGATTTATTTTCTAGAAATTTAATATGCAGGTTCTCTTCAACTTTCCTGGTTCTAGTGTAAAATACCCTAAATGCCTTACTATTTACAGATGTTAGGAATTATACATTCCTGACTTAGTACCGTTAGTCATATACTTAGTACCGCTAGTTATAGTTAGTACTAACAGTACAAAATGTTAAGTACTGCTCAGATAGTTAGTACCGTTAGTATAAAATAGTTAGTACCGTTTAAGAGATATGCATGAGTTATTATAGGAAAAGATATGCATGATCTTTTACGCATTTTGTAAGCCAAGATTAGGGTTTTCCTTGGTGTATAAAAGGAACCCTTATGGCATAGTTAGAGATATCAGTTCATTGTCAATCTCATAGTTAGCAATTAATACAAAAGCTTAGTTATCAATATTCATTGTTCTTCTTTGCATTATAAGTTAGATTCCGCATAACTTATAGTGTTCTTAATCATTGTTTCTCCTGTAGTTTGTGTGAATCTATTCATATTAGCTACAACCCTTAACAAGGTAGTAAGATCTATATTCAAAGGGATCCACACATACATGATATATGATTCATAGAAAATCATATATGATCCATGAATGAATCATATATGAATCATGGTGAATCATATATGA
>BQNB010183907.1:0-12360 GCA_026074375.1 Tanacetum coccineum
AAATACTTTCCTAATCACAATTTATGATTGATTAATAAGAAATTTATTGTGACTTTTCATTTTCCTAAACCGCATCAGTTATTCACATTGAAGCTCAACTTTATGTGATCCCAGATCAATAATATTTGTCATAGTCAAACACCACCTAAATTGAAGTTGTTCTAAATTAGGGTTTACAACCTTTTTTGTTGTTAGTGAAACGACGCCACATTTTTTTTTCTGTGGTTAAAGATTTTTTTAGAAAGATCATGTTGTTTGGAAATCAGATATGGTATCAAAGATTAAAAGGATTAGGACTGTGATTTTGATTAGAGAAGATAATGAGAAGACACGTAGTGGACAGATGGAATGAATGGAGAAGAGTGGAGAGGCGAGTGAAGTTTTGGGGAAGATGAGTGGATGGAATGTGAGAGAGGGCGCGTGAGTGGGAGGAAGTATAATAATCAACGGGTCAGGGCAGGTGATAGGTTTCGGCGGCGACGGGTTTTCCGGCGGGTTGGCAGGTCACGGCTGGTTTTCCGGTGAGGCACATTAAATGCATTTACTCGACACACTTACCGATTGCTACTATTTGTATATAAAGGTATAATTAAGGTTTCGTTCAATTTGAAATAAAAGTAAATTAATTACAACAAATCTTGACTAACAAACCCTAAATTAACATCAGTTATTCATCTATTTTGTTTTTCTAATTTTTTTCTCAAAGATCTTAAAAAAAATTATGTATTCATGAAAACACTCATACGATGTTTGATGAAATTTCCCAATGAAATAATTTATGATTTTACAGTATGAATGTCTCAATGTGAATATAAATGTTTTGGTGCCACTAGTGCGAGGATAATCTCAACTCTAATTATAGTTCAAGTATTTTTATAATTCAAGTAGGGCCAAGCATAACGAACCACGGATCAGACCGAAACGACAAACTGACCTGAACCGGACAGGACCGAACATATTTCGATTCGGTTATCGGTTCACACTTTACCTCATATTGGGTATTCGGTCTGATTTAGTCCGGTCTTACGTATAACCAACCATTATGCCTTTTTGAACTGAACCGACCGAAGAATCGGATCAGACCGAACACATTCGGTCCGGTCTTGGGTCCGGGGTTTTGGGATAAATAGGTTTCGGTCCGGTCTGGTTTTTTTGGTCCAGTCCGGTTTTTGACCGTGATCACCCCTAATTCCAAAGTCATGAAGTCATCTAGGTTCGACTACTTCCACAATTTCCCACTTTGAAACTCGGGTTTTCTATACTCCGATCTTTTATATAGTGGAAGCTATCTTTCTCAACCATGAAGTCATTTAGGCTCTACTGGTTCCACAATATTTATTATGTACGCTTATAAGTAAAATACCAACTTGGTAGAATGTTACGTCCTGGTTAGGATAACTATTAATTTTATATGTTTAGTATATGTGTTTAGGAAAGTCATTGATTGAGTCGTATTAGAAAAAATATTTAATATCAATTAATATAATTGTTACAGTTGGCCTGCTTTGGAGATTCATATATTTTCGACACACAATAAGGTCCAAAAAGATTATACCAACCAAGAGTAAGAAGAAATACAAAGCCTTGTAATATAACTTTTATTTTCTCAATATGAAGTTTATATGCTGAAAAGACTCTTGTGAGAAGTTAGAATATCACAAACATTTTTAGGATCCGTAACGTAATTTATGTTGGGATATTATAATCTAGGTAACCAAGTAGCTACGAATACGCAGCGGAATGGATCTAGTTTTAGCATATGGTTAACACGTACACGAAAAGTAAATAGAAAGCGTACCTCTCAGCAATTCAATCTTGAAAATGAACAAAGCGACTAAAACAATCGCCTCTACGGTTGCTCACACAATCACGTCAACCGAATACGTTAAGTTGTCTAGACTTAACTTCACGAACAAACAACCTTTGTATAATAACCGATTACCAAACAAACTCTTGATCTTGTAACCGGAAACTAAACCACGGAATTAGGGTTTATAGGAAAACCCTAATACACCGAAATCCAATGAACCGAAAATCACAACCCGAAACCCTAGTTAGAGTATATGATTTCGAACCAAGAGAACCACCAACACCACGTGTAAAACTTGAATGTCGAGCTAGGAAAGAACAAGTAATATCGATCAAAGCCTTAAAGGTTTGATCGAATTCGGTGTAGAACAAGGACCGAAAAACAAATAACCCTTGTGAGGGTTTTTCCTTCTTCGAAACTGGCTGGAAAAGAAAAGAAGAAAACCGAAACTGATTTTGGGAGATCTTATGTCTGTTGTGTCGTGTTTAATGAATTAGGGGTGAGGGTATTTATAACCCTTAATCCCTAGTTGTGATAAATATAGGAAACAAGTCATATCCTTATCAAAACACATCTTTTCCTTTTTTTTTTTACTTATCTAAAACCGAACCTGGAACCCTCATGGAAATCCTTATTCGTTTCCAACTTTAAGACATGATACAAGTTTATGTCTTATTCGGTTTTAGTCCCTTTGGCTTATTTGTGAAGTATAGAACGTATTCTCCGTGTATTAACGTGTGTGCCCCCAATAGGCTCACATATTCGTAATGTACAAGCGCTATTCAACTACCATAATCCAACAATTTACAATTCTTGTGATTAATTCACGATAATGAGAGCATTTTGATTTCATCACCAAAGTGTGTCTGCACGAGATGGTTTTGAATCTTTTATATAAGTTTGACAACAACATAAAAAGTCCTGTTTATAAATTTTGCAAAGGTATATAAACAATTTAGTTTGGTGAGTACATGTCCAACATGTTGTTTGACAACAACATAAAAAGACATGTTCGTAATTTATTAGAAAGGTATATAAACAATTTAGTTAGGTGACTACATGTTTTTACCTCGTGAAATTTTACATAAAGTCGTCAAATGCATATGTTTTCCAAATATTTTAACGAACTTTGGGGCATGAATGTGAAACGACGCGAGATTATATGAAAGCATCAGAATAGCACAAGTTTTTTCTTAGAAGCTTTTTTAGTGGTTTGCTAAATTTAAGTTTTCTAAACTATATGAAGTTTGAGTAAACTTGGTATTGTTAAGGACAATATTTTTTCTTCTATCATGAATAAGGACTAAAAGAATTTTTTTAAGTAATCATATAACCTTGTTTGCAAATAAAGAACTCACATTTAGAGATGGATAAAATTGCTTCTTACCCTTATTTTTATGTAAAGGATCTAGTAGGTTGGGTAGCTTTTGCTATCTTTTCTTCCATTTTTATTTTTTATGCTCCTAATGTTTTGCAGCCTTAATGCTCGCATGATAACTGTTATTGTATGAAAACTTGACCAATGGCAAATGTTTAACCCAACCATTTCCAAAGTCGATCACACAAGCTCTAAGCATATCTTCGAGAGTTTGAATGGTTCTCTCGCTTTGTCCGTCAGTTTGCGGATGATATGCCGTACTCATATCTAAACTTGTACCCAAAGCTTTCTGAAGTGTGGGGCTATGAACTCACCTCAAGTGAGTGATCTGATAATTTATATCAAGTGTGGGAATGCTTCACGATTATTCCCGAATGCAACCTTAGGGATGATGTATGAGATGAGAAATAAGTGCTAAACCCGTGTTTAGACTCGAAACCAAAGCTTTCAAGCTTATAACCTAGATTAGGTTTTGAAACCTTAATCCTTCCATTTCTTCCTTAATCCTTGCAAATGAATAACCAATGCTTGTAAACACCTTAGTGTGTCTTAGGATTAATGTGTATAGGCTTGTCTGGATTGATGAAAAATTTTGTATGGATTGTTTGGTTAGCTTATTGGAGCCGTGGGTTTATAGAGAGAAATGGAGGAAAGAAAATAATTTTTCTAAGTAAAAGAGTGTATGAAACTTCACATATGAAGGCATGTATTTATAGGAAGAGAGACTATATTGCAAAGTTTGACTAGAAAAATCAAAGGGGGAGGGGGGTTTGACCGTGGGTTCAAGGGGACCAAAAAGGAGGGAAACAAGGGCTTAATGGCTAATGTTTATGTGTTCCCTATAAAATAGTAAAAGAAACTAAAATATAAAGGATGTCACAAAGTGATTGTTGTTTTTTGGTGTTTTTGCTTTTTTTTTTTGGGTGTGTTTTGTGCGTTTGATGCGTTTCTGGTTCTCGGGTTACATCATAACATAAGCCATTAAGAAAGAAGTTTGTGACAAATATAAAATGTTAAGTCATAGGTTAGCTTAGGGTTAATGTTCAGCCCTCTCTTCATGTATCAACAATCAATCACAGCAAATTATATCCAATCTACAAAGCCTATAACAACCTCTCATCCCCACCCCTCCACAAATCAGTTAGAAAATAAGGTTCGCGTGTTTTTATGCCTGTTTTGTCGACAAAGATGATGTTAATTTTACATATTGCTTTGAGTGTCTGAAGCTTTTTGTAGAATTATGTAACATTGTAATCAGATCGAATTGATCAATTGTTAATGGATGTTATTTGTGATCAGGTATGGTTTCAGTTGTTTTCCTTAGGACTTTAATCATTATTTGTAGATTTGTATCGGATGCATTATTATGGTGTTAAAAATAAAACTTTTGTTACGATTCTGCGGAATTTATCTGATGGGCCTAGTGCTATCTAATGGGCCTCGAATTGAAATAATTAAAATCCGCTTACTTGATGGGCCTATCTAATGGGCCTTGAATTGAATTAAAGCCTCAATTCATTGTGGAATTAAAAACGCACTATCCTTCTAAAAAATAATATGTCATGATTTCTCATAATCGAGATATCATTTTTTACGTACAAATTCTTTCGATCATGGATGATGGGGATACGCACTTTTAGCGGTACTAGAATTGTTAATTTCGTTCATTTTTACGTGTAATCGTGAATGGATTTGATAATGTATCTGATTAAATACATTTTAGGGATTGTTTTCGTTATTTGAAACTAATTTAACTGGTTAAATACATTTTTAGGGCTTCTTTTTGTTATTCAAAACTAAACTACATAAAATGTGTGATGTAGCTGTAAGAGAATTCTTTATTTGTTTATTTTTACGGTAATTGTGAATGAATTTGATGAATGGTATTGATTAAATACGTTTTTAGGGCGCGATCATTTTGTTATTTTGAACTAAATGTAAACTGATTTAAGTACATTTCATTTTTAGGGCTTCTTTTTGTTATTCGAAACTAAATTATATAAAATGTGATGTAATCTTGGCATGCGGATCATAAGTTATCAAAGACTGATTTGTTAAATTTTGTATTGGTTGTGTTGTTAATTTGAATGAATATCTTGCGGAATTAGTATGAATTAGTATGTTAATCGGGTTTGCGGATAGATATGTGCCTTATTGTTATGTAAATTTGTAATCATGGATTGCATATTCTGAATGATTATGTTTTTAATCATATTGTTTAGCTATCTATGTGTGTGTTTAGACTCATATTTGTAGAAACTTCTTCTGTTTGTTACAGGATAGCGCTGCTCTTTTCAGTCATTTAGATGAAAAAATCGAACCTCAAAATGAGTTTGATAGGTTGGATCAGAGGTAAATAGATTGTATTATGCTTAAAAGGGGATTCAAACTTTGTTTTTAATGACTTAGAAGACAAAATCTGAACCTGGATAGACAAACTTGTGTTGTAGGTTGAAGTTCTATGGGTTTAGATATGAAGCCGTCATTGGGGACGGAAACTGTGTAACGAGATCTATAAGTGATCAAGTGTATGGTAATGAAGAGTTGCACCCTCTTGTTAGAACAACAGCAATTGCAATGGTAAAATACAAAATTTGTAAGCCAAAACAGATTCAGTTTTGTCACTAAATTAAAGTTTTTCTTGCATTTTGCAGATTAAAAGACACAGGCATCTGTATCGTCAGCATTTTCAGTCTAATGAAAGTTTCAGCCGATACTGTTATAACATGAGCAGAACAGGGACTTGGGCAGACGGTCTTTTGACAAAAGCAGCTTCTGATGCTGTTAGTTTATTCTCTCTTTTTTAAGTTTTTTAATTATTTAGAGTAAACTACATTTTTGATCTCGTCCAAAGTCCGACGACCCGTTTCACTTTCAGTCCAATTTTACTGACGCCGTTATTTCGACCAAGATGACTGGTAAATTAAAGGGTAGTTTTTTCATTTTAGCCTATTTAAGTATTTACTCTATTTTTTAAATATTCTAAAATTAAATCATTAAACACCTTCATGTCTTTTTTTCCAGATTATATACCATCTAAAATTACACAAACACATAAAAACTCTTATTCACCCAAATCCATCATCATCTTCACAAACACTCTATTTAAAGAAAATCTAAACCATACACCATAATATATATATATATTCGAATCCTTCATTTAGGATCCATCAGTAGATCTCTTTATGCGATCTTTCATTTCAGATCCTTCCTGTGGTTTCTTTTTTCTTTGAATTCGAATATATTTATGAGCTTGTTGGTTTGAAAGTGGTTGATATTTTTGTGATATAACCTGCTGCAAATTTCGTGATGGTTGGTTTGAGTATGTTTGTATTTTCATACCTTAATTAAAGTGGGTGTTTGGTAACGCATTAGATTTATGGATTCGTGTGTGAAAGAGGTTGGAAAGGTGATTAGAGACATATTTCGATAATTATGATGTCCTTTAGTGTGTTGTAAATCTTGATAAAGATGTTAAGCACCACACGTCTTGTGTTTGGTATCACCGATTAGCTGGGTTAAGAAGATTTAAAGATGTGTGTTTGAATGAAAGGCTTCGATTTACGTTTGGATGAATTTAAGAATGTGTTTAAGATGAAAAAGGTTGATGGTGGTGATGAGAAAAGGGTTATGATTAAACAAGAAGATGGTATTGGTTTTGATGTGTCTTGGGATTTGCTTATTAACTTGGGTTTTTATCTTGTTTGAATGAGTTTGAAGAAAAAGATAAAGATGATAGACTTGTATAAATTTGGGTTTTTGTTGGTTGAATTTGAATTGGATTTGTTGTTGTATGAATGAGTTTGGAAAAAAATGAATGACATTATGATGCCAGATCTGGGTTACATGTGAGTATGTGACACTGGTTTTGATTTTATATTTTCATGTGTTAGTGAAAGTATTTTAGTAATAATAATAATGATAGGAAAAGAAAGAATGAGTCGAAGGTTATTTTAGTCATTTCCTTTTATAAGACGAGGGTATTTTAGTAACCTTACTCATCTTAACCGGTCAAATTAACAGTCGACGAAAAATTGGACTGAAAGTGAAACGGGTCGTCAGACTTTGGACAAGATCCGTAACTTTTTTGAAAAATGGACCAAAAGTGAAAGACCCGCCAAACCAAGAGGACCAAAAATGTAGTTTACTCTATTATTTATGAAAATTTGCGAAGTTCTATAATCTAATTATTCTTTTGCAGTACGGCGTCAAGATAGTTGAGTTGGTTTCAAATCTCGAGTATTGCATAGCTGAATTTGTACCATATACGGAACACTTCAAAAAAGGTATTTGTATCTATATATGTTTGTTTTATGTTTGTGTATGTTGCTTGTGCCTAAAGTTTTGTTGCTGTGTTATTTTTGCTAGAGATATACTTGTGCTCTTCATCGAAACATACAGATTCTATGTATCGTGCAGGCGGTATAATCTTGCAGCCCTTTTTTATTATCCTTTTGTATTTTTGAAGTTTTTCAATATACAATTTTTTTTTAATTTTCTGTTGCATTAGAGCTCACTGAAAAAGAAAGGAGGAGGATAAAACGATATGGATACTTCACTTCGTCTACTGATTTTACTAAGATGAATAAGCATCGTAGATTTGTATAAGAGGATAAAACGATATGGATACTTCGTCTTATGATGGTAATTTGGATTTTTTTTATTGCTGTTTACCTTGTTTGGTGCTATTATAACACTGATTGCAGATGCACCTGCAGGATTCAGCATATGAAACACCTGAATTTTCTACAACATGACTCCTGTTCTTCACTTTTACAGGTTTGATTATCAATTATGTAACTATGAGTTATATCCACTGGTTGACTTTTGACTCATCTATTTATTCTATTAAACAAAGGTTTTTTCATATATCTTTTACTATATGTCACTATATTATTGGTCATTGTATTAAAAAAATATTAAGTTGTGATGTCATAAATATTAAATAATCTTTTTTAAAATACACAAATAGACTGATTTTTAGAAGGTTTTGAGTCATCTGTTTGTCTTGCTCTGATTGGTTTACATGGGAGGTACATTGGAAAGAGATGCTATACTGGAAGACAATTGTAAACTTAGCACATCTCGAGTGTTTTTCAAAATCAAACTTTTTTAATTGCTTCATCTTCTTCTTTCTCTGAAATTACCAATGAACTTAAATTTAATTTTTCTCTGAAATTGCCATCGCCTTCATGAGCTTTCTTTCCAGGTAATTTTGGTTTTGGTTTCTCAATTTAGGGTTTCTATCTATTTGATTTCGTTAGTTTTAAGTTTTCATTTGGTTATTTGCCTTCACAGAAATTTGATCTTTTTTCTATCTTTATTTGGTTATCTGCCTTCACATAATATGATACAATATGAGCGCTCGAGATGATGGTGACCATGAATCATGTCTATTACAATCACTTTCTTCTTCACTGTCGATTTCTTCATAGTTGCAATGAAAGTTTTGTTTTACAAAGTCTGTATGTGATATAATGAACCGATGCCTATTTGTTTGTTTGTAACTATATTTCATCAGGCTTGCTTATTTACTACTGTAACATTTTGTTAAGTGTAGAATACTACCATGTTTGAGTTCCGGCTACCATATTCTTTTTTCCAAAATCTTAAGGCATGACGATTCGTGATATTTTCTTTTGCAGGAACTTCGCCTTTTTTATCTACCCAAATCGAACCAATAGACAGGAACAACTGGAGATGCACATTCAACACCTGAATTTATCACTCAGGTCACTTCTTCATTTTTTATGAATGTTAATGTTGACTATATTTAAAGATGCCTGTGATTTGACTTTACTATAGATTGCCCCCTTTTTGCCCTAACCCACTATAAATTCATACGCATTTCTCAACACATTTGACCCGTTCCTCCTTAAGATTGCTCTAAAGTGTCTTGCCTATATAGTTGTGTCATGTCTTTTTTGGAAGGATTAATAGCTTATTTTGTGATGTTAATACTTAGATCATGTTACATGTTTCCATTTGACGCTAATAGTTAATTGAGTAATTGCTACCAAGTAGCTTTCCAACAACAATAAAATAGTCATAGTGCTTATGTAGCTACAGATAAACTTATTTTAGTGGGCTGATTTTACTTTGTATGTTTGGAGCAAAGAGAAGATTGAACATGTTAGAAATATGATAAAACAAATAGGCATGATTTGTGTATATCTTTGTTTCTATTTTAATGTTCTTAACCGGTTGTGTATCTTTAAGCAGGCCAGTACCTATAACAAAGGTACAATGGTCGTTTGTGTTGTGCAACCCTTAAAATATCATCTTTAACGTGTGTAGAAGGTATATAGATTCTGCTTTTCATAAGTTCTATAACTTTAAACAACACCTTTTAACATTTGCTTCTTCGTGCTCAATTTGGGATACATTGTTACAACAGCTAATATTAACATCAACTGTATTTTGTTTGAAGACCTCTTATTATTGTGTTCATTTGTGTCTCGTCAATCTAATTTTTGTGGGTAAAATCCTCCTGAATGAGATTTTGCAGCTGATAGGTATCATAAAAGTCCAATCAATGAACCTTATCTGTAGAGGAGTTTCGCAATTTACACAGTAGTAGGATAAAATAGATATTCAGGTGGTTTAACCATTGGAAGAGATCTTTTCTCATTAATGAGATGAACTTTTAGAATTTAAGAATGTATATTTGTGTATAAAGTTTTTTGTTTTCGTGACTTAGTTGATTAAATCTCTGTTGTGGTTTTGTTGTAATGGTGTGGAACTTGCAATGGCTAAAGGGCATCACACTAAAATATTGTAAAGGGAATGCTGGCATCGAGTTTAGGCATCAAGTGGCAAAAATGATGTAAGTGGATGATGAGGTTAATGCATTTAGTATTAGTCATGAGACATTACTCATCTGGAACCAAAGAGGTCATACGAGTTTTGCTTTTCACACAGAGGAACTTTATTTTTTTAGAGGGTGTTTTACGACTAAAGTTTTTGTCAATGTGCATAATGAGCTTTACAATAGGAGGTTAGAAGTGCTTGATCTTTTAAAAATTACATGTTATGAATTACAGTGAGGACTTTGAAAAGAAAAATATTTGTCTTATGTATGTTTCATCATCATCTGCACGAATAATATTGTTATTAACTTTACTGATTTTGTTTGTTTTTTGATTTGTACAGGTTTTAGATGTGAACTTTAGTGTTATTTGTCAATCCTAAATCGCAAGGTCAGCCACCCATTTTTTAGATGATTTCTTAACTGCACGATATGTTTAGTTGATAATAAGTGTTACTTAATTTTATGCGTTTGTAGGAGAGTGACCATAACGTGCTTGATGAAATGTTAACAAAAAATCTGTCAACCAACACAAATATATTTTCATTGTGACGGTCTATTAACAAGGAGCCCTTGACTAAAAATTAAGCCACCTACATATGAAGTCATTCAGGTAATAAAAGTTACTAAATCAGTTAAATTGCGGTGTAACGGTTCTGTTTTGGGTTTGTGTTCGTATTTGGTTATCACTTTCATGTCAATAATCGCAGTTGTAAAAAAAGTGTTTCCGAGAATAGTGTTTTTGACTGGTTTCGTTTCACAGAATTATTTTTGTTTGATCCAATTGCCTTAGTTCCCTATTTTTAAGTTAACAGTGAAACGTCAAGGTTTAGTATTTCCTAATAAACGTACGCCCCTAAGCTTCTCTTTCAAACATGCAACTTCTGATATATTTTTTATAACTTCAATATTTACTATTTGCACCTATGTGAATGTAAGCAAGCATATGAAATTTGTTGAACTAGGACATGCGATGTAGCATTTTTTGTTACTTTTAAGAAATTACTTGAACTCAAGTGTAATTTTTGCTACTGAGATTATCTTTTCAATAATGGCAAAGTTTTAGACCTTTGGTGTAACTGACATGAGGTTTTATGTGTAATTAGACATAAAATGGATGTTCACCTTATTGTACTGTGTTTTTTTGCTCGAGTTGCTTGAGAATTTGTGCATCTCTCATGGACTTCCGTTTAAGGGCACAACGACTATACTGACTTGGGAATTTGTGATTAGCCCAAGCTCATTCAAGGAGCAGAAAATTCAGCAAAGCAAATTTATTATTCTATATGTTTTTGAAGGTTGTGATTACATGGCTATTGACAATGTTGTCTGAACATATTTTGCAGTTTAGCCAAGAAGTCAGTGATTAAACTCTATGACATCTTCATGTAAGTAAATTCCTTGAAAAATTATACAACTTAACCAAAGGCGAAGTTAGAATGGACAAATTGTATCAATTAATCAACACATCTATCAGTAAGTACCACTCTAAGCTATGTAGAGACACTTGAGAAAGATTGTACAGTACAATTAGATTTTTGTGATCACATTAAGATAGCAATTATATTTTGGTTTTGGGTAGATTAAGTTTGCTATATACTGATGGTTATTATGAATCATTTTTTGAATTGCAATGTGGTATATTAGTCTGGTTATCCGTTTATTACCTTTTGTTATGTCACTAAAAAATAATCAGATTAGTTTAGATAAACAATGACAAACGCAATAACTAGATGCACATTTTTAAGCAGCAATGCCAAACACCCTTGTGATAAAATGATGCCTATAGTATTTTTTTAAGAGAATGATGCCCCTATTAAGTGTTCTATTAAATTGTTTGCTAAAAATTATTACTTAAAAATGGCTTATGAATTACTAAAATATCAAGATTCTTGATATTCAATGTTGTGACTTGTGAGTTGTGAATTTGCGGTCTTATTCTACCAGCTTGAACTTTTGAATTCCTTAGGTGGTTCTACATGCATTGGAATGTGATTTGGTGGTATAGGTATTAAGAAGCATCGATACTCCTAACTCCTAAGTACAAATTGCTGAAAGCTAAGAGGTTAATTTGTATCTTTATATGAGGATTTTCTTTCATGACATAAAAAAGGCTGAAAGCTAAGAGGTTAATTTGTATCTTTATCCACTTTCATAGTTTGGGTTAGTTTTTTAACCAATTTGATTAAAGGATTAGATTCACCCATATTGATATCATGGGTTAATATTTTACCCATTTTATCTTTATATGAGGATTTTCTTTCATGACATAAAAAAGGCAGAAAATTTTCTTAGTGAGCATTTATCCACTTTCATAGTTTGGGTTAGTTTTTTAACCAATTTGATTAAAGGATTAGATTCACC
>BQNB010183908.1:0-12360 GCA_026074375.1 Tanacetum coccineum
AAATTAGATATTTTTTTAAAAGAAAAATATCTATATATATATTTAGATATTTAGTAAATATCTAAATATATATATATACCCCTACACATTTAATGTGACGCGCGGGAAAATATGGACCGTCAAAGATGCATTTTCTCAGATATTCACCATTCGATTTAGTGTCAAGGTATCGTAGAAAACGCGAATGCCACTGAGAATATCTCCCTGGTCCAAGCATCGGTGGACGCTCTTTTGAACCAGCTGCCATTATATTGTTATGCATTTGGCTATCTGTGGAGGATGTGTTAATTGGAGTAGACATGATGAATGATTGGTTATTTATTATGAAGTGTGAAAGATTTTGTTGGATCTTAAGTGGATATTGTGATTGAAGTTGTGGTTTTGTAAGCAATTCACGTTCACGGGATTTTACACGTCTATGATTAAAACCGATAAATGAATTAACGGGATTTTACAGAATCAATAGAAAACCGTGAATGATTTGATGCGGAATCTGCGGCCAAAAATTCCAGAAAAAACTGAAAAATGTCAATAAATCATAGAAAACAAGCTTTTTGGGCCTCGAAAAATCCTTAACCAACTAAAGGTTGGTTATAGCGTGATCCGTCACCTTTTTTTCTTCGATTTGACAGCTCACGGGCCTTAAACGGAGTTACGGATCAAAAGTTATGGCCGTTTTACTGAAACCCTTTTCGTCACGCAAAATTTCAAAAAAAAATTTCGTTCGGTCCAAAAAAAATTTGCTCGTTCGATCCTCTCGTTCGATCCGCTCGTTCGATCGCTCGTTCGATCGCTCGTTCGATCGCTCGTTCGATCGCTCGTTCGATCGCTCGTTCGATCGCTCGTTCGATCCGCTCGTTCGATCGCTCGTTCGATCACGCTTGTTCGATCGCTCGTTCGATCACGCTAGTTCGATCGCTCGTTCGATCACGCTAGTTCGATCGCTTGTTCGGTCGCTGAGGTTTTCCGCTCGTTCGATCGTTGAGGTTTTCCGCTCGTTCGATCGTCTAGTTCGAGTCCGCTTGTTCGATCGCTGCGATTTGAGTCCGCTCGTTCGATCCAAACTTTTGTCGCTCGTTCGATCGTACACGATTTCCACTCGTTCGATCGTTACAACTTTTTCGCTCGTTCGGTTGATACGATTTTGCACTCGTTCGATCCAAGCGTTTTGGCACTCGTTCGATCGTTCTTCACGAAAATTTCCGCTCCTTTTTTTTTCACTCGTTCGTTGCCAATGTTTTGCAACACCCAAAATGAGCCACGAGATATAAATGCTTACCGAATGCCACAAAGAACCCAACGAAACTGCCGAATCCGTATAAGCTTATCACAACTAAAAAAAATCACGAAATCCACCCGAGGCGATTGATACCAATTGTAGGAACCCGTTTTAACACTTCACTTCATAACACGAAACCCGAATCGAAGAAACTAGAGAGAGAGAGACTCGAAATGTAGAGAGAGAGATGAGAGAGTTGAGAGAGAAAAGAAATTTAGATATATGAAAAAGATAAAAACTAAAAACTAGATATTTTCTAATGAAAATATCTATATATATATTTAGATATTTTAGAAAATATCTAAATATATATATATATACCCCTACACATTTAATGTGACGCGCGGGATATATAACTAGGACCCGGGCTCGGGTTTTGCTTTGGGATTAAACCCAAAACATATACAATATTAGATTAACTATCGAGCCCGATTCCCGATATTATTTTGTTACAACGTTGACTAAATAAAGACCGAAGCTCCATCGTAGAGTGACCGAGCTTCCTTGTTCGACTCAATAAATTGAGGCTAACAGTTATATTTTCTAATCTTTTTTCAATACTTAGAATAGTTTTATTTTACCGTTCCATAATATATTTGCATATTTGATTTTTATCATGCTTAGTGTAGATTTATTTTTGTCGTTAAATGCTATGTTTTATAAATTTAATTTGTTTATGAGTAGTGAGTAGATATCTTGTGTTTGCTAAGTGATTAGTGATTTGGAATTTAAGTGCGGGTTTAAAAAAGTTAAAAAAAATAACAGTCATTAGAATTTTTCCAATTTAAATATCGTCATTTACTTTTAATGCAATTTAATTACGTGTCATTTATTTTTAAGCATTTAATTTTACTTGTCATTTAATTTCTTGAACCTAAGCCCGCACTTAAGGAACATTTCACGCCACTTAGTAAGCATTTTTGTCATTTATATCTTTTAGATCAATTTTAGTATAATCTTGTAGTTTTAAATCTTAGAATTAATAATAGTTTAATTTTTAGTAAAAAAAATAGTTTAAAACCAAAACCAAAAACTTTATGGACAATCAAGCTCTATTTACAACTTGAACGTAGATTTCCATTCACCTCTCGCCGAAGAAACGACCCGGAAGGTTTTTGAAATTGCTTTGGTTAAAAGCGTTTATCTAGAACCCGACGGAAATACTATACTATATTATTATTGATATCCTCCTTATATATTATATATTATATATAGTGTGTTTGGAGCGTGATCATGTACCACTACTATATCTATGTAGAATGAGTTAATCTTAGGTCATGAGGGACCCCCTGAAACAAGAGATACCAAGATTGCTGCCTTAAGACTAAAATTCAATGCTTTTTAAAGCTTTAAAAGGTGAAAAGGTGCAACAAACCTTTACCGAGCTAAAAATCTTGTTAATTGACCTTGAAACCAAGGGTGTTTCAATTTTCTCAAGCTGAGGTAAATGCCACGTTTGTTAACAGCTTACCAAGAAAATGGTTTAAGTATGAATCAAACTCAGAGGGCCAATAACTCTATAAAAAATGATAGCATGGCTACTCTGTTTGGCAAATACAACTATGAGAAAGGCCTGATTGATTAAATCTATGAGTAAGAGACTAATAGATTTAGCATTCAGTGATCTAGTTCAAAAAATTTAATTTCTAAGATGTTGAAGAAGACACCATGAGCACCAAAGAGTTTTTAGCTGATCTAAAATAAGAATTTCATGACAGGGCTCTTCTTGCTAACCAGAAGAGGTTCTACAAAAGATCAGGAAGAGTTGGGTAAGCCAGAAAACCTATGGACAAATCCAATGAAACTTGTTTTGCTTGTGGGAAACAATGACATTTTCAAAAAGATTGTCCAACCAACAAAACATCCTCACCAACTTATCCTTCATCCAACAAAACCTACAACGAACCTAAATTTTACTCAAATTCATCTTCATCACAACAAAACACTGCTGACAATAGTAAAAAAGACTACATGGGTAAATACAAAGTACTCAAAGCTGAGTTAGCTCTTCTTACCTAAAAGATTAATGTTATGTCAAAGAAGAAAAGTGAAAAGGGATTGGTAACTGAGACATTTAACTGGGATGTAGAATCTCTATCCTTTGATGATGAGGGTCTTACTAGGGTTAAAGCTTTCATGGCTATTGCTGAGGATGAACCAGCTGTGGGAAAGGCTGATGCTAGGTTAGAACAGTGGGTTGAAATCACCATGAAAAAGGTACATAGACTTTTTTTAATGAATGATGGTGATGAAAGAAAACACGTTTTAGATTATACTAATGTCGATCTCCACTATGTGGAAGATCAGAAGAAAAACTTGCTCAACAAGTTCAACTCTCTTAAACAAGAGTTTTCCTTAGTAAATCTAAACTTATTGATCTCAAAAATACTAAAGTCCAAAACCTTTCCCTCCAACAAGAGATTACCAGATTAAATTTGGATAATGAATCTTTGAGGGATGAAGTCTCTGACTTAAAGAAAATCATTGAGAAATGGACCTCTAGTAAAGTTACCCTTGACCAACTACTCACTAAACACGTCCTTGGTAACATTGTTTGTGCCCTAGGTGGAAGGGGTAAAAAGAAGGAAACAGTTTCCTCAAAGTAAATTTTGTTCACTAAGGGTGAGAACTCTCCTTCTAAGACTTCACCTGATGATGTCTCTGACTCTGAGTATGTTGATGATAATCAAGAACCCTTACCCCCTCTTCCTAAACTTTCAGGGTCTAGTTAATACCTGTCATTTTTATAATCTCTTATTGATATTATTATACAAAAGAACTAAAATAAAGAACTTATCATAGTAATTTCTGAAATTAAATATAGACCATAGTGTATTATTTTTAACTAATATTATTAAAATGTCAAGCAAAAGTAAATAAGAAACATCAAAACTGAGTTGGTCAAATTTCATGGCTCCAAATCCCGTCAATTTTGAAATGTTAGTTTTGACGTCCATATGAACACATTGCCCTACCAAAATCAAATCACAATTTCCATAACTAAAAAAAGTAAAAGGAAACAGGATTGAGAACTATTCAATTGGAAAATGTCAAACATTGTAATCGTGACCCAAATCTCGGCCCATAACGCTCTTTTATACCTATGGATCGTAACTGATCATTCACAAAAACAAAAACCCTGAAATACTTATACCGCCTACTGCAACAAAGTAATCGTAAAGTTCCTAATGTGGAGTTGACAATGGCCGAGAGGCGTTTCTCTTACACCACTGTCGATCCAAAGATAGAAGGCCTCGTTAAGCATGGATTTTGAGTTGAGAGATCTTAGTGAGGGTGACAACATTTTGCAAAGTGAAGCAAGAAGAGAAATCACGTATGGGTTTGGAGTTGGTGATTGTGTCGAGTTTAGTTCTGGTCATTCGAGTTTGGAATCTACTCGCGGTGAATACGGTGGGTATGTTCGGGTTGAGTTTTGGTTCGCGATCTCGTTTTGGCCGGGGTCACAACATGGATTGGTAGAGGCGAGTTACTTGTTCGTGATCGAGACACTGATGTCACGTAGTCGTGTTTGCGGTTCCTGTTCGGGTCATAGATTTGGTACGTACAAGTTTGTAGTTCGCGTTCGGTTGAAGCTTTGGTTCATGATAAACACATGCTCGTATTCGGAGCTCCTACTTGGGTTAATTTGATTGGTTTTGTTCGCAATAGTTTCTGGTACGTTCATTGTAGTTTCAAGTTCGTGTTTGGGTTTGAGTTCGACCAGATTTATGTTAAATATAGTGTTGGTGTTCGGCTAGGTGTTCATACTCGTGTTTCTTTTAATCTCGAATGATCTCCTTTGGCTCGAAGGTATACTCTTCACCTTCACGTCTGATTTATTGATAGAAATATCGAGTTCTACTTCATCTCTTTTATTATTATTTACGTCGCAAAACATGTCACTTAATCCGTTATAAAAGCTTAACGGGTATTGATATAGTCGTGTTTATAAACTAAAGGAAAACACCAAAGGTCTAATTTGATCATAGTTAAGATAACGAGTCAGAGTCTACGAATCCATATATGACCTTTTATATACTGATCACTAGTAATGGTAACTCAATTCGATCCTTATAGACTATGTCATAATATTATACAAAGTGGCTAAACTACAAATGGGAATGGTGGTACGTAAACTACAAATGAAGAAGATGCAATACATGAAGAAGATGCATTACATGAAGAAGATGTATTACTCATGGCCGGGTTTCTTAAATAATACCCTTGAAGTAGTTAAGGTTTTACAAAAATAAATTATATGTTTCTATCAATATAGAAAAACCCCTTGAAGTAATGGTTATATAATGTTTTGGTCCCTAGCAGCTTGAATAAAAATAATTTATTTTAAGTACTATGAGGTTTTGTGATGGTTAGACAACACATTAGTACATAGTTAACGTATGAGGTGTATTATATTGCGAAGGTTTTCGATTCGAGAATCGGATGTAGGATGTCGGAGATGAAAAGTAAGATGCTCATATTATAATTCTAATTTAGGCTTGATATGTTTATGTCGACTTTGTTGAGGATTTGGATAGATTTGGCGCTAGCCACATTTTTGGGTTTTTCAGGTACGGATGACTCTTTATACTTGTCTATTCGATTTGTAATTTGTTTGTCTTCTCTATATTCGTTCTTTTGATCGTTCTTATATTGTACGGATGTTCTTTTACGTGCTCTCTTTTGAAACGTTGACATATTCGTAATCTTTCATACTTGTACTCTCTTTTGTCGTTGCTTTATATACTTCCATTGATTTCCCTTGCGGTGTTATGATAATCCTTTTTCTATATGATCACCTTTGTTTGAGAAATGCATTTTATAATGATGATGAATTGTGGAAATATTTTTGAAATATATTTTGATGATGTGTGGGGAAAATTTTGTTAAATGGTCGTTGAAAATAATGTGATTTTACTTTGTATGAGCGTTCCTTATTTTCTATTCCCATAGGACTCATATGCACGGTGAACATAATTTTTGTGAAACTATGTTTAAAATGATTTTAAGAAAACGGTGTTTGGTTGGTTTATATGTTCACTGTGCTACCATAGAACCCTAAATATGTAGACATGAGTTAAGAATACCAAGCAACTAGCCATGAAGGTACCATGGCTGCGTCATTGTGGCATCAATGGCGTGACACTATCTTTGGCGGTGTGATCAGTCCACGGCGTTTCCCTTTATGATTATGATAGGATTTTATTTGCTCGTAGGAGAGCCTTTTTATTATGATATGATTTGCTCACGTAGAAGCCGTATGGCAAGAGCATTATGATTATGATTTGAATACTCATGGAAGCATATGAATGCATCCTAGGCTATGTTACGATATGATTATTTATGGTCTGATATGGCCATGCGGTCGAGTGATGTAGTGCCATACACACCTTCCGTCAATATGATTTTGATGCACTGGAGTCGTGACTAGTGTATCCTTGTGATACTTGATATGATATGATTTTTAGCACGTGGTAATGCATTTGATATGATATGATGTAGGGTACTCGGTATAAATTTCCAAACCTTTCTTTCAGCACAATGTTTCTTTGATTACTCTGTTGTTGAGGAGTTGATATGACGGGAAAATTATTTTTATGAACTCTTGGTATTTCTCTCCTCTCTATTATATATCATGATATCGTTATTGTTATTTGTTTTCTACATCCGCTCACTGGGCAATTAGCTCAGCCACATTTTCTTTTGTTCTACGACATGTACTCAGGGTTAAAAGGGATATGTGACGAGAGCTAGCTGGACCTTAGAGATTATGCATTTAGAGACCTCACTTAGATTATACTTTTAGGTATTATGAAATTTTGAGGTTACACTTTGTAGAATAAAATTTTAATTATTATCAAAACTAAACTTATTAATTAAATTGGTCCTTAAGATTTAGTTGCTTTGTCATTAATTGTAACCATCCCTCCTCCTATGTCGGGGCGGGGGTGTTACAACTAATGGTATCAGTGCTTAGGCTCGATAATGTAGGAAACCCTTAGGTTTGACCTGTGAGTTTTGGGTTGATTATGGGATAGTATTATCACTTTCGTGTCACTCTTTCATATTCTTTTGATTCGTATTTCCATTTTAGATTTTTCCCCTTGGTTGAGCATTCATTTCGTAGGTTAAGATTAGATAGTGCGCAGCGAAAATGTAAGGATGAATTATTTTAATCATTGATATTTTGTGAGACTCGAATGAATACTTTATACATAATTTATTTTAATCTAACCTATCTCGCAAAAAGATAAACGCTATGTGGTGGTCAAGGAAGAGTTTGTGGATCCGTCATGAAAGTGCTACGTATATCTTCGTCAAAGGTCAACGTGAATCATCGTTCCGAAGCTCATATTCCGAGTCGTCGAGATATGTAATTTCCTTCTTCGGGGAACTCATCGATTTACAATAACAGTGAAGATGAGTCAACGATAGATTTACAAAAAAATTCGAGAGAGACGAGACGTCTTACTTTATGGTACTAATAAAAAAGTAAAAATAAATAAACCAACGCATACCGTCAACAAAGAGTTTCGCGGATCTTCATCACCTAACTACGTATATCGTCATCAAAGATCTACACAGATCGTTCACTGGAAGCTTCATAAATCAAGTCATCGAACACATTAAAACCCCTATAATTTTGCCTTTTGAGGAGTTCATCGATCTGGGATAACATTAAAGAAAAGTCGACGACATGTTTTTGCATTTGCGAGGGTGGCCAAACGTCTAATCACTTGACAATTCTAATAAATAAATATTTTACTCGTCGTGACTTTTTGTATCTTGTTTGAAAAGTATTAATTATGTTATTTACACATGGACAGACATCTATTAGCAAGAAGTATTCATGTTTTTCAGATATTATTTTACTTCAAACGCGAAACGATTTTGAAGACGGATAATACAATTCGACAATAATATCTTTTTCCTTATTGATATGCGTCACAATAAATTTCGTGGACGGAATTTCTTTTGAGGTAATAGAATTATAATATCCCTACAATATTAAAAGAAGTATAATTAAATACCTAAACTTATTATCGCGTAACATGTTGTATAACTCCCACTCGATCGGATTTAAGAATATTTTCCTGGTGACAAAAAAAGAAAAATTAGCAATATTAACTACTAAAGAACAAACAAGGCACATAGAAACTCAATCCTCTTCGTCAAAGTACTATGTAAATATAAATATGAACATGAGGATACTTAAGAACTCGAAGAATCTATTCGTGAGCGATACACGCGACTTGTTGATTTGAGGTACCGTTTATTTTCGCTGATTTCGGGGACGACATCATTTTTAAGGAGGTAATGATATAATAACCCGCATTTTACAAATATAAAGATATGATAATATAATGACTTGTTTCCTAAAATATGAAAGTCTTCTTCTTCGTTGATTTCGAGGACAAAATCATTTTAAGGAGGTAATGATTTAAAACCCTTCATATTTATAATCTCTTATTGATATTATTATACAAAAGAACTAAAATAAAGAACTTATCATAGTAATTTTTGAAATTAAATATAGACCATAGTGTATTATTTTTAACTAATATTATTGAAATGTCAAGCAAAAGTAAATGAGAAACATCAAAACTGAGTTGGTCAAATTTCATGGCTCCAAATCCCGTCAATTTCGAAATGTTAGTTTTGACGTCCATATGAACACATTGCCCTACCAAAATCAAATCACAATTTCCATAACTAAAACAAAAAGTAAAAGGAAACGGGATTGAGAACTATTCAATTAGAAAACGTCAAACGTTGTATTCGTGACCCAAATCTTGGCCCATAACGCTCTTTTATACCTATGGATCGTAACTGATCATTCACAAAAACAAAAACCCTGAAATACTTATACCGCCTACTACAACAAAGTAATCATAAAGTTCCTAATGTGGAGTTGACAACGGCCGAGAGGCGTTTCTCTTACACCACTGTCGATCCAAAGAGAGAAGGCCTCGTTAAGCATGGATTTCGAGTTGAGAGTTCTTAGTGAGGGTGACAACATTTTGAAAGTAAAGCAAGAAGAGAAATCACGTATGGGTTTAGAGTTGGTGATTGTGTCGAGTTCGGTTCTGGTCATTCGAGTTTGGAATCTACTCGCGGTGAATACGGTGGGTATGTTCGGGTTGACTTTTGGTTCGCGATCACATCACAGTTTTGGCCGGGCTCACAACATGGATTGGTAGAGGCGAGTTACTTGTTCGTGATCAAGACACTGGTGTCACGTGGTCGTCTTTACGGTTCCTGTTTGGGTCATAGATTTGGTACGTACAAGTTTGTAGTTTGCGTTTGGTTGAAGCTTTGGTTCGTGATAAACACATGCGTGTATTTGGAGCTTCTACTTGGGTTAATTCGATTGGTTGTGTTCGCGATAGTTTCTGGTACATTTATTGGAGTTTCAAGTTCGTGTTTGGGTTTGAGTTCGACCAGATTTACGTTAAATATAGTGTTGGTGTTCGGCTAGGTGTTCATACTCGTGTTTCTTATAATCTTGAACGGTCTCCTTTGGCTCGAAGGTATACTCTTCACCTCCACGTCTGATTAATTGATTGTAATATCGAGTTCTACTTCATTTCTTTTATTATTATTTACGTCCTCAAACACGTCATAAAATCCATTTTAAAAGCTTAACATGTATTGATATAGTCGTGTTTATAAACTAAAGGAAAACACCAAAGGTCTAATTTGATCATAGTTAAGATAACGAGTCAGAGTCTACAAATCCATATATGACCTTATATATACTTATCACTAGCAATAGTAATCGAGTTCGATCCTTATAGACTACGTCATAATATTATACAAAGTGGCTAAACTACAAATGGGAATGGTGGTACGTAAACTACAAATGAAGAAGATGCATTGCATGAAGAAGATGTATTACTCATGGCTGGGTTTCTTATATAATGCCCCTAAAGTAGTTAATGTTTTACAAAAATAAATTATATGTTTCAATCAATATAGAAAACCCCTTGAAGTAATGGTTATATAATGTTTTGGTCCCTAGCAGCTTGAATAAAAATAATTTATTTTAAGTACTATGAGGTTTTGTGATGGTTAGACAACACATTAGTACATAGTCAACGTATGAGGTAGTATTATATTGTGAAGGTTTTTGATACGAGAATGGGATTTAGGATGTCGGAGATGAAAAGTAGGATGCTCATACTATAATTCTAATTTAGGCTTGATATGTTTATGTATACTTTGTTGAAGATTTAGATAGATTTGGCGCTAGCCAATTTTAGGGATTTTTCAGGTATGGGTGACTCTTTATACTTCTCTATTCGATTCGTAATTTGTTTGTCTTCTCTATATTCGTTCTTTTGATCGTTCTTATATTGTATGGATGTTCTTTTACGTTCTCTCTTTGAAACGTTAACATGTTTATAATCTTTCATACTCGTACTCTCTTTTGTCGTTGCTTCATATACTTCCATTAATTTCCCTTGCGGTGTTATGATAATCCTTTTGCTATATGTTCCCCTTTGTTTGAGAAATGCATTTTATAATGATGATGAATTGTGCAAATATATTTGAAATATATTTTGATGATGCTTGGGGAAAATTTTGTTAAATGGTCGTTGAAAATAATGTGATTTTACTTTGTATGAGCGTTCCTTATTTTATATTCCCATATGACTTATATGCACGGTGAACATAATTTTATGAAACTATGTTTAAAATGATTTTATGAAAACGGTGTTTGGTTGGTTTATATGTTTACTGTGCTACCATAGAACCCTAGATATGTAGACAGGAGTTAGGAATACCGAGCAACTAGCCATGGAGGTACCATGGCCGTGTTATTTTGGCATCAATGTCGTGACACTATCTGTGGCGGTGTGATCAGTCCACGGCGTTTCCCCATATGATTATGATATGATTTTATTTGCTCGTAGGAAAGCCTTTTTATTATGATATGATTTGATCACGTGGGAGCCGTATGGTGAGATCACTATGATTATTATTTGAGTACTCGGGGAAGCGTATGGATGCATCCTAGGCTATGTTACGATATGATTATTTATGGTCTGATATGGCTATGCAGTCGAGTGATGTAGTGCCATACTCACCTTCCGTCGATATGATTTTGATGCAATGGAGTTGCGACTAGTGTATCCTTGTAATACTTGTTATGATATGATTTTTATCACGTGGGGGTGCATTTTATATGATATGATGTAGGGTACTCGGTATAAATTCCCAAACCTTTCTTTCAGCCTAATATTTCTTTGATTACTCTGGCGTTGAGGAGTTGATATGACGGGAAAATTATTTTTATGAACTCTTGGTATTTCTCTCCTCTCTATTATATATCATGATATCATTATTGTTATTTGTTATCTACATCTGCTCACTGGGCAATTAGCTCAACCGCATTTTCTTTTCTTCCATGACAGGTACTCAGGGTTAAAGGGGATGTGTGACGAGAGCTAGCTGGACCTTAAAGATTATGCATTTGGAGACTTCACTTAGATTATACTTTTAGGTATTATGAAACTTTGAGGTTACGCTTTGTAGAATAAAATTTTAATTATTATCAAAACTGAACTTATTAATAAATTAGTCCTTAAGATTTAGTTGCTTTGTCGTTAATTGTGACCATCCCGCCTCCTATGTCGGGGCGGGGGTGTTACAGGCTGAGCCCATTGGTACATCAAATGATGTGAAACTAATTGCTGACATGATTTAGACCTCCACATTCTCTGATAAGACTAAACAGGTTGCTAAAAAGGAATCATGTGTTAAGCATGTCATAAAAAAGACAGGCTAAGACTCCCTTTGTCCCTGACCTAAGTCCTAATAAGAAGGTTGACTCATCCATTGAGGATCTTCTTCTTACTATTATTAAATAAGTAAAGGGACTAAAAGAACAGATAAAAATACCCTCTGAAAACTCAGCATTTGTCTCTAAAATAGGGAGTTCAACATCTTGAAAGGGAAAACAAAAGGTTAAATTTGGTCCTTGTAAACATTGTGGTTTCTGTTAGGAATAAATCTTCATATGACTTTATACTGCCAACAGTACTAAAGGAGTTAGTACTGCCAGTACAAAGTTAGTA
>BQNB010183910.1:0-12359 GCA_026074375.1 Tanacetum coccineum
GGGACTGTCCCTAAATGCTTTAGGGCAATTTCTTCCAACTCTCTTCTAAACCCTTGAATCTTAGAATTATCTTCTAAAGAACAGATTTACTTCTACTCTTTTGGTTACTAAATTATAAACCCTATAGGCTTTGCTATTTAGTGAGTAACCAACTAAGAATCCCTCATCAGATTTTCCATCAAACTTGCCAAGCACACTAAGAGTATCTAGAATGGTAACATGACACCCAAAAGGTCTTATGTAGCTAATAATTGGTTTGTGCCAAACAAAAGCTCATATGGAGTTTTGTTTTGAGGTTTTGTCACTCTGACCCTATTAAAAATATAGCAAGCAGTACTAACTGCTTCTGCCCAAAAGGTGGTTGGTAAGAGTGAATCTGCTAGCACAGTTCTAGCAGCCTCAATTAGGGTCCTGTTCATTCTTTCAGCAACTCCATTTTGTTGTGGAGTTTTGGCATTACTATACTCTTGTTTTATTCCCTTGTTGCCACAAAATTCAAGCATATCTCTATTCTTAAATTCAGTGCCATTATCTGATCTAATGATTTTAACTCTATGACTAAGCTGGTTTTCAATCTGCCTAATAAAGGTCTGAAGAATGCCACTAGTTTCATCCTTAGAAGCCAAAAAGAATACCCAACAAAATCTGGTACAATCATCAGTGATAACAAGGCAATAACTTGCATGATTAATGCTTTTCACAGAAGTAGGACCAAAAAGATCCATATGCAAGGTGTGAAGTGGCTTGGTGATCAATCTTTCTAACTTGGCCTTGCAAGAGGCCCTATGTTGTTTGCCTTTATGGCAGGCAACACATGTGTGGTCATTTTTGAAAACCTTGGAAGGTAAACCTCTGACAAGGTTTCCCTTCACAAGTTTGTTTAGATTTTTAAAATTGATATGACCTAATCTTCTATGCCACAATTTAGATTCATCAGATGTGGCCTTAGCAATCAAACAGGCAAAACCTTTAGCAGGAGAAGGTGTCTTCATGTCAAAACTGTACATGTTGTGATGTCTAGGGACCTTTAAGAGTATCTGATTTTCATCAGGCATCTTAAAGTCAGAAGACACCACAAGACATTCAGTCTCAGTAAAAAGAACCTTATGTTGCTTATCACAAATTTGTGATATTGAGAAAAGGTTAAAATGCCCTAATTCTTTCACAAAGGACACACTGTCAAAATCTAAATTACCTACTCTTATTCTACCTTTTCCAGAGATGTAGCCTTTGCTACCTCCAAAGGTAACAGATCCCCCATTGAATTCTTCAAAATCCTCTAGTTGATCCTTGTTACCTGTCATGTGCCCTGAGCACCCACTATCAAAAATACCTCTATCTACCATGTTCTTCAGTGGATGTTCCTGCACATGAAATAAGAGAAATTAGTTTCTCTTAGGGACCCAAGCCTTTGCAGGCTTGGGTCTGCCTTGTGGACCATCAGCATTTACAGTTCTAATAAAAGTAGGTCCACTATTATAATTGAAGTTTGGTCTTGAGTTCCTCTAATTATAACTTGCTGAGGTCTTAACAGCAGATTCCCAACTTCCCATTACAGCATTAGCATGAGCCATTTGTGCTGTAGACTTTGCAAAAGGTCTTCTTACAAATGAATATGATGTTGAAAAATCCCTTCTTTGATTAATTTGATCCATCTGTGGTCTTTTGGGACTTAAACTGTTTGAGGTCTTGTGAGGTGTTGATTGTCTAGGTCTAACAGTATTAATATTAGAACTAACAGCATTAACATTTGCCCTAACAGAATTAACATTTGTCCTACCAGTATTAATATGAGGCCTAACAGAATTAAACTTTGGCCTACCAGCATTAAGTTGTACTGATCTAGGAACAAATTTATTTGAGTGATTAATCTTGTTTGCATTTGTCCATACTGGTTTTGCCACCCCATTACCAGTATTAACAACCCTCTTAACCTCAGCTTCCCTTTCCATTTTCTTTTCATAATAGTCACAATCTTTAATCAAATGATTTAGACTACCACAAACAAAACATTTCTTCTTTGTAAAAGAGTAACCTTCCCCTAGTTCTCTTTTCATCATATCATTCCAATTCTTTCTATCAACTTGATGTGTTTCTTTATCTTTGAGTGGTTGCCTAGGAGTTTTTATGTGTGAGACACAACTAGGTTCAACTTCTTTTGATTTTGGAGCAGACACATCTTTTTCCTTAGTTACTTCCAATCTTGACTTAGACATCTCATTTGATTCACTTAAACTTTCTGATTCAGTCTCAAAAGAGTGCTCAGAGGTATTTTCACAAGATCCTTCACTGTCATTGGATTGACAGGAAGAATGCTCAGAAACTTTGTCATCTGACACACTAATTTCAGGTGTTTGAGGACCCTTTTTACCATAGACAAACAAAGAATCATCAACTTCCTCTTGTGGGATAGGAGTATAATCTCCACTTAAAGGAGGTGGGACACCTTTAAAATCATTGGTCTTTGTAAATCTACTGTACAAAGGTTTTCCTATGAAATCCTCTTTTGAACACTTAAAAACAGAAGAATTCATTTCTTCCTCATAACTTAGAACCTCATCGTTTGATTGTATTTCATACCCTAAGCCAAGTTTATCATTTGAACTCATGCCAGAATTAATTAATTTCCAAAGATTCTTGGAAGAATCTTTCCATGAATCTACTATTTTCTGCAATTGTTCCTTTTCTTTTACAGCTTTCATTCCTATTCTCCTATATCTCTTAAGCTTTTCATCTTTTTCATGTATTTCATTAGCTTGAAATGCAAGCTTTTCATTTAGAGAAAGGTGCTGTTTTTGAGAAGTAACAAGTTGAGCTTCTAATTTCTTAACAGCTTGACTATATGCAAGTATTTGTGCTTCTTGTTCACCTAACTGATTCATTTGTTCATCATACAATAGTTTAAGCTTATTATATGAATCAATGCAAGTTTTAGAACACAAAGATACCTCATTGTTTGAGCTGATAGCCATAAGTGCATGATTTGTTTCTTCAGCTTCAGTATGTTCTCCCCAATTGACAATCCCATCATCCATTGTCAGCAAACCCATCTGATTCTTCTCTTGCTTCCCAGCTTCTTGATGTTGATAAAGAGAATCTCTCTTCTTCTTTCCATCATATGTCCCCTTTGCTGTACATTCCCTAGCAAAGTGACCAGTGTTGTGACAATTGAAGCACTCAAGCTTATTTTTGTCAAATCCAACAGGTGTTTTTCCATCCACACGAACTCTCCTTCCTGTTTTCTTGTAGAACTTCTTCATTCGAATAGCAATCATTGCTATTTGCCAATTGATGTCCATTTCTTCAATATCTACATCATCAATCTGTTCCAAAACTTCACGAAGTAAGTCTAAATCCTCAGTTTGTTTGGCAAAGAGGGAATAAATTACTTCACCAGCAAAACCAGCAAGAACTTCTTTTTCAGGAATATTGGGTGAAGAAGTAGAAGGAGTGCAAGAACGGTATGCACTAGAAAAACCAGACTTAACCTTATTAGTGCTACTTTAGCAACATTTTGAGCACTTGAAGATGCTTTTGAAGCACCTTGAATTTCTTACTCAAAAACTCTAAGGTTATTGTACAAATCATCAATAGATAAATAGTCAATCTCTGGATTAGTCCTCATTGTCATTGCCAAATTGGACCATGCTGAAGGCAAAGATCTAAGAAACTTATAATTTGCATCTTCTGTTGATTCTTCAGCACCATGAGCTTCCAATTGAGAAAGTAACCGTTGAAACCTGTCATATCCCTTTTCTAGTCCTTCAGAATTGGATATTTTAAATGCTTCAAACTGTTGTTTGAAAACAGCCAATTAGGGAATCACTTCAATAAGAATAGACGCCACGGAATCACAATGTTGCCCAAATGAAGAACTTTTTGAGGGAATGGGGCAAATAGGGTATGCCTATGATGGAACTTCACTTTTTGAAATAGTTTTTTTCACACCCTCAATTGGAGATACTTAGTCCACATCTGTTGCATGTATAAGCTCTAAAGTGGGGGATGGGAATCAATTCGGTAGCACTAATTGATATGCTTTGATTTGTCTATCCATGGTTAGAGTTTATAATTTTTCAAAGCTTATTTTTGATGGTATGGTGGCAAATTTGAAAAAAAAGGACACAAGATAATATGTATCCTGATTTTGCAAAATGATTTAACTATTCAACGGAAGACAAAACCTTTATCTGCTGTGAGCTGACCCAAAGATCTTTGGAAATATGAAAAAAGGGGTTTTGAGGGGCACAAGACCTTTATTGCCTTCTAGGTTACTTGATGACTACTAACCCAATGCAGGACAAGAACATGCTGCTGTGGGCTCAATCTATCATCTCATAAACACATAAGTACCACACCACCACCTATCCCTTACAGTACACCACCATCTTATCCTACACTACACAACCTATCCTATACTACACACCACTTATCCTACCCTACACTACACTACTTACTGATATGAATACACCACTTGGACATCTATGAGGAGCAATTCTGTCACCACACTTCCCCCCTAGAACCGTCAAGTCAAATGCTATGGATGCTTTACTTCATGATGTTCTAAGTTAGATAATCACGAATTGAAGCTAGAAACGGATCTCACACACACAAGTGACATGGGGAAATGCATAGTGAAGTTAGTCACGAGGTGAAGGAAGTGACGGGATTTTGAAAAGGATGGAATTTGGTTTTGTCAGATCTGAAGAGGAAAAAAAAATGAGGTTCAGGGGAGGAAAAAGTCAAAAATGATCATCTAGATTCTTCAAGTACAAGGATTTGGGGGTTTACTCTTCTACAACAATGTAAATGCTTCAAGGCGGAACAAGAGGAAGACTAAGTCAAATTCCTCTTGAAGCAAGCCAAATTCTTTAGGTTGCCTCTTTAAAGAAAGGTCTATTGCCAAGGGAAGGAGATCAAGAGAAGAAAAGAGACTAGGAAAGAAGGCTAGTCTCATGCTTGGGATTTTCAAAGAAGGAGTTGATGTGTGTGAACACGTTAATACTGTAAAGGAGTTAATACAGGCAGTATTAAACTTAGTGACTATTTAGTGAACAACTCAGTATGGCAATGAACCAGTTAGTCTGTTTGGTTACTAAGGAGTCTACCTCTTCTCAAGATAAAGGACAAAGAGAAGGAAAGCTCTATGTCAGCTGAAGAAACCTCTAAGAAAGTCAAAAAGAACAAATTTTACAGAGGAAGCATTGCTTGCTGAAGCAATCAGATTGGATTCTTTACGAAAGAAGAGGCGGCTCAAACAAATCCACTTGGATTCACTATCTAGCTCAAAGAATGCAGAGAAGACGAGTTAAATGAGCAGCAAAAGAAAAGAAACGCTCAGTATAGTTTGAAGTCAGCATTACAAATGAAGATTAGATTTAATTAGAGCAAAGAAGAAGCTAATGCAGCGTTGTTCCAAAAAGATGCCGGAAGTGAATTACAAGGGAGAAGATTTGAAAGAAAATGGTTGAATGTCATCAAAGAAAGAAATTTTTGCAGAAGAAAGACTAGAGCTAAGAAACTCAAGCCCATGACCCAATCACAGACTGAAGGACTTACTATGATGAATTATTGAGAAATCAAGGGACTGGAAGTTATCTCAGCAGAGAAATTGGAGTTTTGAAGAAGTTCAAGGAAGATTTGACAAGTGTGAAAACAAATTGAATCCTTTTCACCACTAAATTTTGATGCCCTCAAAGCCTGGTTTGAAAGATTTCGGTGATAGAGCTTTAGACAAAGACTCCCAAAAGAATGAAAGACTTGATGAAGATGTTGAAGCAAAGGATGATGAGCCAACCAAGAGTCTGGAAAAAGAAGAAAACAGTTGGACGGAAAAGATTGCATACAATATTGATAGAATGATCTGACGATTCCGATGAGTTAGCCGATGTGCAAAGAAGAGTCTATCAAGGACACTAAAACTCAATTAAATCTGTTCCTGTCAGTATGAAAAACACTAGTATCAGTACTATAAGATTAAATTCATGCAAGAGAGAAACATGAGTGTACCAAATAGTAAGGGAGATGAACCTGATATAGTCTACAATAATTTTGGGGCTATGTTGAAGTCTATATTAGAGATGATTTATGAGTTGTTTATGATTGTAATGAATAAATATGGATGGATGGACCAGTGGATGCTTCGAGAAGGTATTTTGGAACAATGTTTGAGAAACTATGTTTGAAGAACCTCTTAGTACAGATCTATATGGAGTGAAGTAGGACAAAAAAGAATATAGTTGGAGGATATATGATACCTGTAGAGAACATTGCTTGTACTTAGAGTCCATGGAAAGTTTATATGTTGTCTGGAAAGAACAATAACCTGTTATCTGTGAGGTATGTCAACACTATGTGAAATGAAGACTTTTGGATGGAAAGATGAATGGGATTGTCATAGAATGTGAAAATGATGGCCAAGCAATCTGGTATTAGGAACATAGTAAAGTTTGTAAAGTTAGAAGTTTAGGATGGAGGAGAAGAAGGTTACACACTTGGTGGAGGTTGCTATGCACTAACACAACAAAAGGTTATCAGTTCACATGTCTAACGACATAAGGCATGGTAGTCCAGAGCAAAAGCTCTTGGTAAAGACTTCATAATCCGTTCTATGGTTGACAATTACAAATAGATGTGGTTTTCCATACCTTATCTGTCTACAGTGAAGCGTTGGCTAGCCCACAAGTTTATGGCTTGTGTAAAAAGTGTGGAAAACATAAACTAGTCCATAAGTTTAGGCTTATAGGTAAAGACAAATTGCAAACCCATGTTAGATGGTTGACCCTTTTACCAAAAAGTGGATGGTATATCACTCACCAAGTTTTCATGTCAAAGCGTTGACGTGGATTACAATCCACCAATAGAATTTACCTTCTCTAGGTGCCAAAGGATTGACTAGCCCTGCGCAAACGGCTTCCAGGTAAATGCTATCAAGTTGATGGCTGTAATGGTTAGCCCAAAAACCATATGGTATTCAACTCCACATGTTTCAGTTCTGAGAGTTGAATTTGGTTTTAGTTAACCATGGACATACACCTTTCTTGGTGGGCCAAAGGACTGGACTACTCCAGAGAGAAGGTCTCATGGTAAAGAGACATCAAATCCATTTAAAATTTTCATGATTACACTCTCACCGGAGTTAACACACCTAGAAGTTGATGAGAATAGACAGAACCTCTCTGATTGAAGTACAAAATTGTCAATGTTGCTGATATGTTGAAATGCTGCAGAACTTTGAGAATAGTTTGTTGCAAAGCTAACAAGAGAAGACTTGAAGTGTTGACAGATCAAGACAACTTGACGACATTATATTTAAAACACTCCTTAGGAAGTTAAAGTATTTAAAGTAAAGATCAAGAATGTATTGAAGGAACTTGAAGTTCACAAGTGAAGATCAAGTTAGGGGAGGATTGTTGGGAAATAGATTGTAAAAGATTAATACTGGTCTTATACCAGTTAAGTCTGTTCATTGATAGATAGTTCTGTTAGTATTAAAGTTAATACTGGCAGTACTAAGTTAAGTCTGGCAGTACTAAAGTTAGTACTGGTAGAGTAGCAAGTACTAGGATTGTCCTGTTCATTAGTTAAATTCTGTTCATAGTTAAGTCTGTTTATGTAACCAGACTAGTAAATAGGTTATCTTAGAGGAATATCTTAGGAGGTTATCCTTAGGAAAGGGATATGTAATATCCTATGAACGTATGTAAAGCCCATTGGATTCCTTGTTTGTATAAGAGGAACCCTAAGGCACAATGTTACACACAAGTTTTAGAGAAATATCATAGAAGCATAGAGCTATATAGCAAAATGGTTTGCGTTTCTTTTACTCTTGTGTTAAGATTCCGCATTAACATTGATTTTCATAGTTAGTGTCTCTCATATAGTTGATTTGGATTTATCCAAGTTATCTATCGTCTTACAAAGGCTAGTCAGATCCTAAACCAAGGACCTACATTATATAGGATCTAACAAACCTTATGAAAGATTTAAAATAGATTATGAGCTTATAGAACAAGTTTTTAAGCTTACTTGAGCTTATATGGTCGTATGAGCTATTTGGATTCCGTACGCCTAGAAACCGACTTCAAGACCTTCCTTCTGACTGTTCTTGGCTTCAAACTGCTGGTTCTCCTTTTCTTCTCTTCTATGGCATGGTTAGATCACAACTTTGAGAGTGTTTTGAGTTTATATGATTAAGATATGAAGGTATGTATGTATGGGTCTGTATTTATAGTGTAGGAACACTTAAGGACCAAGTTTAATGAAAGTCAGTGGCACGAAATCATGAAGTAGGGACCCGAAGATAGATAGGGTGAGTATTATAAAGTAGGAGGGTAGCTATGCAAGGTGTAAGGGTGCATGAGGGTTCGGTTATTAAGGGGTGACGAGGGGGTGTTTTCTTGGTGAGCAAGGTTGGTGATGGAGGTGCTTGTGTGCTAGGGTGGTAGTAGGTTAGTCATAGAGGTACTTGAGGTGTTAGGGTGCTAGCTTAGGGTATAATGGGATCAAAAGGATGAAATATGGGTGTCGGTTTGGTTTTTGGTCTTGGGTTAGGTTTTTGGTTTGAATTTGAATTAGGGTGTTGGTTTGATTTTGGGTTAGGGTTTTAGGGTTTTAATTCGTGTTAGGGTTAGGGTTTAAGATAGTTTAAGGTTTAGGATTAGTGTTAGGATTAAGGTTTAGGGTTTAGGATTAAGGTTTAGGGCTTAGTTTTAAGGTTTAGGGTTTAGTTTTAGGTTTAAAGTGAAATTAGGGTTTTAGGGTTTCATTTAGGGTTTAGGGTTTTAAATTAGGGTTTTAGGATGAATTAGGGTTTATGTTTAAGGTTTAAAAGTCATGCATTAAGTGCTTGTATCTTGTGTTAAAGCGGTGGTAAAGTTTAAACATGGTTTAGGAGCTTAAATGACCTAATTATGTTTTTAGGCATGATTAGCTTATACATTGTGTTTTAGAAGGTTGTAACTTGACTCATGAGGGAAAAGATATTCAAATTTTGTGCTATGATACTTGTACACATGCTTTAGAGGCTTGCACATTCATTTTATATGTATACATTACATATAATTAGGGTTTAGATGTAAACGTTAACGTTTAATGCTTGTTTTGAAATAATGTTTTGAAAAGTACGTTAAATGGAGAATGTACTTAGTAAAATGATATTAAGATACATAATTGACATATTAGGATGTTTACATGATATAAACATAGATAGAGATGGCATTGATAGAGGTTGCGTGAGCTCGTTTACTTTAGAGATGCAAGTTGCGTTGCATAATGAGAAAAAGCAAAAATTTCCCTGTAAAAGGTGGTATATAAAATGCATCTAATTTAATAGATGGATATTATAGTGCATCTAATTTAATAGATGGATATTTACATTGATAAAAATTGCGGGTTGTTATATGTACGTGTTTCAACCTAAAGGTTTTATCGATGCTGATCATCCAAGTCATGTCTACAAGCTAAAAAGGCACTCTATGGGTTAAAGCAAGCACCGAGGGCATGGTACGACGAATTATCAAAGTTTCTCCAACATGATCCGACATTGTTTATAAGACGCTTTGACAATGACATCTTAGTGGTACAGGTCTACGTAGAAGATATTATCTTTGGTTCTACAAACCCTAGGTATACCCAACTATTTACAGACCTTATGAAAATCTGTTTTGAAATGTCGATGATGGGGAAATGATGTTTTTCCTTTTTATCCCGGGAGCAATCATACCTGTTTCCATATCTTCTTCTCCTATCCACATAATACCTTTTTTGCTTTGACAAAATGTAGAGAGGGAGTGTAAACGAGTACTTTTAAAACTTTATATGTGTTATAGTTTACATAGTTTGTCATCATCAAAAGGGGGAGATTGTTAGTGCAAATATTACGATATTTAATCTATACGATCTTTTTATGTTTTGGTGATGACAAACATGTGACTTGTAATACGTAACGTAAAGTGCGCAAGTTACTCGTAATCACAAACAAATGCATATTCTTGCTGCGTAACATCAGCAAACAGGCCAACGTAATAAAACAGACTCAATGATACATATGTATGCCACATACAAAACCAACACAGTTTAATCCGGGAGGCTCAAATCTATAATGATGGGAACAACATGAAACACGCGTCATGGCTACAACAACAAACTAAGTAAGGCTGATGCAAGTTTTGGTGCTATTGGTTGCACCTTTTTAAATAGATAGTGAAGGTTCTAAAGAGGTATTTGGGTTACACTACGTACAGATATATTTCAATCAGTAACAATACAATATAAGTTGTTTCAGATTCTAACGTTCAAACCTGTCTTTTTGACTCTGCAAGACGCTTTGTTGTTGCTTTTAGCGCAAATAAAGGCTTTTCTTCTTGGCGTCGCAGCTAAGTGATTTGCTTAGGTAAGAAACCTGGATATACCTAATCACTTTTTTGCAACCAAATCCTGAATACCAAAAAGCAATTATATAACCTAACGCTGACCTGAATACCCACAATACATAACGCTTGATATTATGTGAAAAAACCCTTTGGCTCAGATTTGTCAGTGGTGGACCGGATAATAGGGTATGCGATCCGCCATGGCTGCAAGCATGCCGTGCTGCCCCGCCAAGATACGGGTCGATTTCTCCCATCACGGTCCATCAACTTATCAGAGTTGCAAAATAATAAATGTATAAACACAATAATATCTTCATTCTTATATATAATAACAGTCACCTCAAGTCAAATGCATATTACCTGTGCGTAAACATCAGATAACCGGCCAACGTAATAAAACAGACTCAATGATACATAGTATGCCATCATACATATCCTCACAGTTAATTCGGGAAGCTTAAATCTATAATGGTGGGAACAACATGAAACGCGCGTCATGGCTGCAACCACAAACTAAGTGTGGCTGCCGAGCCAATATACGGGTGGTTGTTAACCATGATAACATCTCTTTTTATACCCGCTGAATCCACACATCACATAAACACATATTAATATCCACCTTTGTAAGCCATCAGCTTGAGCTTGTTGATTAGTGAAGTAACTCTTGAGTTGGATACTCGAGGGGTGGAGTAGGGCGAAGAGGAGCTTCGTGACCGAACCACTATAAATCATCGTATCGGTTTGCATTTTATTTTACCTTTCTCTTTACTTATGTCTTTACATTTATCGCTTTACTATTACACTTGCATTGTGCTTATGATTGTGTGAATTGTTGTGTATGTTGTGTTAGTCATGGTTGTGTAGCTCTTTGTAGTAAACATTGTGAGTGTGGATATATTGGTAGAATATGCGCTAGTTATTTTAAATCTATTATCGACACTTCTTATATTGCGTCAAACTTGATTGGTGATTTGATACAAATGATTTAGTCCGAAAACCTCTTCTAGAGGCGGTCCCTTTAAATAGTGAGGGCCCCTGATGTACTAGGCGGCCCTCATATATTTATGAGCCCAATGGCAGAGAGTGATTTAATAATTGATACAAAAGATTTAAAGTTTTTAAAAGGAAATGTATTCACCCCCCTCTACAGTTTCCACAAACATAATTAACACCAACCCTTGGTCTTTTATACCCCATCTCATAACCTATGATGTTATCACCAATTCCACCACACAAAACAGAAAATCTAACACATCAACCTAAACTGAAAGCCGACCACTCTAACTCAAAAGGTCAACCAAATAAGTGAAACATGCAATTCACTCACATAAAGCCAATCAAACAGTAAATCAACTTCACACAAAAGTCAACTCTGTTACACATCAACACATATTCACCTAAAAACATAGAACAAACACTTGTAATCATACAACAAATTACCAAGATCTAATATGATATAAAAATGCATACTTCCAATCAAAATCCTTAAATTTGTATAAAAAACAAAAACCTTACCAAATTTAACAAAGCTAATATTATGCTCCATTGAAGGTTCATTAGAACCCATTCATTCAGTGACAAAAATATAATCCAACCACCATGCAAATCCTTAGCAAATCAAAACACTAACAAAAGAAACGACTCATCTAAAGTCATCAACGTCGCCAACCGACCACCAATGCCACACACCATGAATGGCGGCAACGAAGAGGTCGACGACATCGAAGAGTGCTTTTGATTTCATTTTTTAGAGAGAGATCGAGAGATATAAAAGGGATGACATGTGTTTGTGACATCTGTTTCTAAAGAGAGAGAGAGAGAGAGAGAGAGAGAGAGAGAGAGAGAGAGAGAGAATGGAGCCACATATGAAAGAGACGGGTCAGGTCGGGATGGCTGATTGCTGCTAAACTACTCCTTAAAATATATATAATATATAATAAAATATAAAATATATATAGTAAGAATAGTCTAAAAGCAGAATCAATA
>BQNB010183911.1:0-12359 GCA_026074375.1 Tanacetum coccineum
ACATGTGTTGCTTGTCAAAAAGGAAAGCAACATAAAGCCTCTTGTAAGACCAAGACTGTAAGCTCAATCATCCAACCATTACAAATGTTGCATATGGATTTGTTTGGGCCAACATTTGTAAAGAGTCTAATGAAAAAGATATACTGCCTAGTTGTTACAGATGACTATAATAGGTTTAGTTGGGTTTTCTTTTTAGCCACTAAGGATGAAACTAGTGAAATTATTAAAACATTCATAACTGACATAGAAAATCTAATCGACCTTAAGGTGAAAGTAATTAGATGTGACAATGAAACTAAATTCAAGAATAAAGTCATGAATCAGTTCTGTGAAATGAAAGGTATTAAGAGGGAATTTAGTATTGCTAGGACTCCACAACAAAATGGAGTAGCTGAAAGGGAAAATAGAACACTAATAGAGGCTGCTAGGACTATGCTAGATGATTCAAAGTTACCTACTACCTTTTGGGCTGAAGCGGTTAATACTGCTTGTTATGTACAAAATAGGGTATTAGTAATTCAAGCCTCAAATACCAGACCCCTTAATGAACTTTCTAGGTAGAAAACCTGCCTTAAAGCTTCATAATACCATTTGGGTGTCGTTGTTACAATCCTCAATAACATGATCACCAGGTTAAATATTGATGGAAAGGCCAGATGAAGGGTTTCTTATAGGATACTCTACTAATAGCAAAGCATTTAGAGTATTCAATAGTAGAACTAGGATAGTAGAAGAGAACCTGCATGTTCAATTTAGTGAAAATACACCTAATATTACAAGAAGTAAACCTAATTGACTTTTTGATATAGGTGCACTAACAAATTCTATGAACTATAAGCCAGTTGTTACAGGGAATCAATCTAATGGTAATGCAGGTACAAAAGCATGTAATGTTGCAGGTAAAGCTAGAATGGAGACAGTACCTGGCAAAGAATACATTTTACTACCAATGTGGCTTGCTGATCCATAATTCTCTCAAGATTCAAAGAGTTCTCCTGATGCTGGATTCAAACCATCAGGAGAGAAGGAAAAGAAGGATGCTGAAGATCCAGGGAATAAAGATAGTGAGGTTCCAAGTACAGAGGAGCCAAGAGTTAATCAAGAGAAAGATGACAATGTTAGCAGCACTAACAATGTTAATACTGCTAGAATTAACAACACTAACACTATTAATAATGTTAGTCAAACTGTTAACACTGCTGGCATAGAAGTTATTGTTGTTGATCCAAAATTAAGCATTGAACTTCCAGATGATCTAAATATGCCTGAATTGGAAGATATTGTTTATTTAGATGATGATGAAGATGTTGGTGCATAGGCTGACATAAATAACATGATTGCACTATGCCTTGTCAATCCTATTCCAACTACAAGATATACATACAGATCACCAGTTGAACACATTATTAGGAGACTTGCATTCAGTACCTAAACAAGAAGAAGACAAAGAATTTGGAAGAACATGTTTGTTTAGTTCAGTTCAGCAAAGAATAAACCATAAATACTTTCAAAACTGCTTGTTTGCTTGCTTTTTATCACAAGAAGAACCCAAAAAAGGTAATCATACATAAAGATCAATTGGATAGAAGCTAAGCAGGATGAGCTACTGCGATTCAAATTACAAAAGGTTTAGAGTCTGGTGGATTTACCAAATAGAGAAAGGGCTATTGGGACTAAATGGGTTTACAGGAACAAGAAGGATGAAAGAGGTATTGTGATTAAGAATAACGCAAGATTGGTTGTACAAGGATATACACAAGAAGAAGGAATACACTATGATGAGGTTTTTGCTCCTGTTGCCAGAATTAAAGCAATTAGGCTATTCTTAGCCTATGCCTTATTTAAAGACTTTGTGGTGTACCAGATGGATGTCAAGAGTGCTTTTCTCTATGGTAAGATTGAAAAGGAAGTCTTTGTTTATCAACCACCAGGATTTGAAGATCCAGACTTCCCTGACAGAGTATATAAGGCACTTTATGGATTGCATCAAGCTCCTAGAGCTTGGTATGAAACCTTGTCAACTTATTTGTTGGACAATGGGTTTCAAAGAGAAAGATAAAACTAGAACATTGTTTATCAGAAAGTCAAAGGTGATAGTTTTGTTAGTTCACGTGTATTTGATGATATCATTTTTTGGTTCTACAAAGAAGGCATTATGCATAGAGTTAGAGAAAATGAAAGCAATAAGAATTTCAAATGAGCTCTATGGGCAACTCACATTCTCTTAGGACTGCAAAGAGAAGCAGAAGGAAGAATGGGATTTTTATCAGTCACGACAAGTAAGTGACTGAGTTTTTAAGAAAATTGGTTTTAATAGAATGTCAAGACAGCAAGCACACCTATGGAAACACAAAAGCCTTTGCTCAAAGATGCAGATGGTGAAGATGTAGATGAACACTTGTATAGATCCATGATTGGATCATTGATGTATCTAACTTCTTCAAGGCCTGATATTATGTTTGCAGTATGTGCTTGTGCAAGATTCCAAGTCAATCCTAAAAGTTCACATCTTCATGCTATGAAAAGGATCTTTAGATACTTAAAAGGTCAACCTAAATTAGGCCTTTGGTATCCCAAGGATTCACCTTTTGATTTGGTGGCATATACTGATAGTGACTATGCAGGAGCAAGCTTAGATAGGAAGTCCACAATAGGAGGTTGTCAATTCCTAGGGTGTAGACTGATTTCATGGCAATGCAAGAAGCAGACTGTGGTTGCTAATTCCACAACTGAAGCTGAGTATATAGCTGCTTCAAATTGCTGTGGACAGGTGCTTTGGATCCAAAATCAATTGCTGGATTATGGATATAACTTTATGCAGACTAAGATTCATATTGATAATGAGAGTACTATCTGCATAGTTAAGAACCCTGTTTTTCACTCAAAGACAAAGCACATTGAGATTAGGCATCACTTTATCAGAGATTCTTATGAGAAGAAGCTTATCCAGATGATCAAGATTCACACAGACCAGAATGTTGCAGATTTGCTCACAAAAGCATTTGATGTTAGCAGATTTCAATATCTGATTGCAAGTATTAGAATGCTTAATCTCTGAAGTCTTGATTAATGGAAGGATGTTTGGAATGGAATGAAAAAGCTGCTGAAGGATGAAATTGAGTAAGTATTTTTTTGCTTGTAACTTAAAAGTTTTTATGTATAATGTAAATTAGTGGCTCTAGCTATACTTAATATTGTTGAGTTAATACTATTAGTTAGACTTACACTGCTAAGTATAATCAATACTATGAGAATTGAGAGAATAAGTGAGAAGAAAAATAGAAAGAGAGATGTGTGAAAATAAAAACAAATAGAGTGAATTGGTGAGAAAAAGAATTGAGAGATGTGGTGAGTTGAAAAACAGAAAGAGAGTTGAATATTATCAAAACAAACAAAGAAAAAAAAAAAAAAAAAAAAAAAGGGAAGAAAAAAAAAAAAGAGAGAAATTGCGCGCTAAAAGTATTAAGAGAAATCAAAACAACTAAGAATTGTGAGTAAAACGAATTAAGAGAAATCAAAAACAGACAGAGAAATTTTTGTGAGCTAAAATGTTAATTTGATGATGGAAAAGCTGATTAGTATGGAATTGGAGTTAATACTGGTGATTCAAAGTTAATGCTGCTAGGCATAAACTTACTGCTGCTTGGGTAAGTTAATGCTGCTAGGCATATACTTACTACTGCTAGGGAAGGTTAATGCTGCTAGGCATAAACTTACTACTGCTGTTGAAAGTTAATGCTGTTAGGCATAAACTTACAACTGCTGGTGAACGTTAATGCTGTTGAGGGTATTTTCATAAATACTTCGATTAAGGGTTTCAATCACTCATTCAATCGATTTTAATCTTTCATATACTCTCTAATCATAAACCCTAACTCAATTTCATCATTCTTCATCAAAACCCAACACAATGTCGGATCTAAAGTTTGCTGATACTCACAATTTAGTTGCGTTTTTGGAGAAACCCACTGAAAGTGAAGGGTTTGAGGAGATAGTTGATTTTCTAAATGCAAACCCTATCAAATATGCTTTAACCGTCAATCCTACAATCTATTGTTCATGTGTTAAACAGTTCTGGGATACTGTCAAAGCAAAAAACGGTTAATTATAGGAAGTACAATTCAGCCCTAGTGATAATAAGAAGGTGATATAACTGAATCCACAATAGAAGAGATTTACCACTGGAAGATGCCTAATGTGTTGATTGTCGGCCAATTGCAGGCAATTTGAACAGCTTACACTTATGGGGTATGAAAAACTTTCTCAGAAGCTTACATTTTACAAGGCATTCTTTTCTCCTCAATGGAAGTTTTTAATTCATATAATTTTGCAATGCCTAAGTGCTAAGACTACTGCATGGAATGAATTTAGTAGCACTATGGCCTCTGCAATTATCTGCTTAGCCATAAACCAAAAATTCAACTTTTCCAAGTATATCTTTAATAGTATGGTGAAGAATGTGGATAGTATGGTAAAATTCTGGATGTATCCAAGATTCGTACAAGTATTTATGAATAAACAAGTTGGGGATATGTCACATCATAAAAGGATTTATGTTACCCCCTCTCATACTAAAAAGATATTTAGGAACATGAAGAGAAGGGAAAGGATTATCTAGAAGAGTTACCCTTTATTTTAAACTATGATGGTTTCAAGCTCATGAAAAATAGGTGAAGAGTTCAGAATACCAACTGTCCCATCACACACCCCATCATTACTCAAACCATCATCATCCCAACCTCGAGAAGCAAAAATCATAGAAGTACTCATAAGCACGAAAAAGAACACCGAGGTTCCTCAACCTAGTGGTTCTCTTGATAATGTACCAAATGAAAATGTACCTACAACTTCAATGATCCACTGCTCAGTGGTGAGGATAGAGTGAAACTTACTGAATTGATGGAACTTATGTACCAACTTACAAAAGAAGGTTCTTGATTTGGAAAAGGCCAAGACTGCTCAAGATAGTGGAAATTGCTGAGTTTTAAAGAAGAAGGGTCAAGAAGCTAGAGAGGATGATAAGTCAGAACACAGGCTCATAAGGATAAGGAAGGTTGGTTCACTAGAAGGGTAGAATCCTCTGATGAAGCTAGTTTGGGTGATTAGGGAGTATACATCCAAACAAGTGAAGGAAAAATAAACTGATATGATGCTGATGCAGAGGTTCATTTAGATTGATGAGACTCAGGGGAGAAAGTGATGAAAACCTAATGTTTTGATACAGGTGTTTTAAGAAAACAGGAGTTGAGGTTGAAAAGGTAGTTATTACTGCTGAAGTTACTACTGCAAGTGCTACAACAATAATTGTTAATGAATTGACCCTGGCTCAGACTTTAATAGAGATTAAAGCTGCAAAACCCAAAGTTAGAGGGGTTATGATTCAAGAGCCAAGCGAATTTATAACAACAACTACAAAAACAACACCAGCTGAATCAAAACCTTCACAGGACAAAGGAAAGGAAAAAATGATTGAGTCTCAGAAGCCTTTGAAGAAGAAGGATCAGATTATGTATGATCAAGAGGTTGCTTTAAATCTTCAAGCTTAATTACAAGCTGAATTAGAAGAAGAAGAGAGGCTTACAAGACAAAAGGAAGAAGAAGCCAACATAGCTTTAATTGAATCATGGGATAACACACAAGCAATGATAGATGCTAACTATCAAATGGCTCAACAATTACAAGCAAAAGAAAAAGAACAGTTGAGTATTGAAGAAAAGTTAAAGTTGCTTGTACAACTCTTAGAAGCTAGAAAGAAACACTTTGCAGAAATGAGAGCAAGAGAAAAGAGGAACAAACCACCAACTCAAGCCCAACAAAGAAAGCTATATTGTAACTATCTGAAAAACATGGAAGGATACTCTCTGAAACAGTTGAAGGGCTTCAAGTTTGAAGTTATCAAGGACACGTTTGATAAAGCTTTTAAAAGAGTTAACACTTTTGTTGACTACAAAACATAGTTGGTTATGGTAGTGAAGAGAGAGCAGAGGATAGTACTAAGAGAGGCAGGCACAGAGCTAAATCAAGAAGTAGACTAAAAGAAGCAAAAGATAATGATGCAAAAGTGGGATGATGAATCAGGAAGAAGCCTAGGATGAAAGAACTATGAAACATTGTTCCTGATGAAGAAGAAGTAGCAATTGATGTTTTTCCTTTGACCACTAAGCCTCCATGAATTATTGACTGGAAGATAATCAAAGAAGTAAAAATCAGCCAATTTTAAATTATAAGAGCTAATGGAAGTTCTAAAAGGTACTCAGCCTTTATTCGTAAGCTTAGGAATTTTAACAGAGAAGATTTGGAAACTCTGTGAAAACTGGTGAAAGCTAAGCATGGGTCAACAAGGCCAGAGGAGGGATATGAGAGAGTGTTATAGGGGGATCTTATGACAATGTTTAAACCTATGAGAAGTCCATTCTGGAGCTCTGCAAAATGAAAAAGTGTTGATATGGAAGCTATTTGATTCTTGTAGAGTACACTTTCTGAGGTTGCAATCTATGCATATCTTTATGGTGGTAGAGAAAAGGTATCTCCTTAAACTTGTAACAATCACTGGCATGCTCAACAAGAAGCTTTAAGCTGATCATTGGAATGAAATATGTTATCAGCTTCTTAAACTCATCACAAAACAGCTCAAGAATCCTGGAAGGGTTTGAATCAATCCTCTTGTGATGGTGAAGACTTTTATGAAGAACTTGATAATTTAGAAGAAAAAAATCAAGTTTTTAGGGGACGATTTGTTGGATTAAGAAGCTTCATAAGGCTGTTTGGAAATTATTGCAGCTCATCAAAGTTAGTGCTGGCTCGAGAAGAAAGGTTTGTCTGTTTACTACTGCTAGCAAAAAGATTATGAAAAATACGCTAAGTAGTTAGTACTGCCAGTATAAACTTAGTACTGCTAGTGTAACTTAGAACTGCTAGTATATGTTAGTACTGCTAGAGTAAAGTTAGTACTGCTAGAGTAAAGTTAGTACTGCTGGTGAAGAATGAAAAAAAATATTCTAAGTAGTTACTACTGCTTGTACACAGTTAATGCTGCTGGTGTATAAGTTACTGCTGCTAGTGTTCAGAGTTAGCTGCTGGTACAAAGTTACAACTTCTGACAGAGTTACAACTGCTAATGGATAAAGATTGACTGAAGATAAAGATTGCTTATGTGATATGTATGAGATATTTTTATAAAAGATACGAATAAGTTATTTGTTTAGAAGATCATGATAACTTAAGAAAATATTGTAAGCCAGTTAGGACTTCTTGGTGTATAAAATCAAAAAAGGGTATCCTAGGGCAAAGAGTTAAATATCAGAAAAATCGTTTGTTTTGATATCAATATAGCTTCAAGGTTTTGTACCCTAACACTATTAAGAGTGTTCGTATTATATTGAGACTAGAAGTTTGGTAAACTGCTTGTTATTAACAAGGTTGCAAAAATCATGAATCATTAGTCAGGTGGTCTACCACCTTGTAGCTTGTAATTGGTCAAGGCGGGATTAATCGGATTGTCATTTATGGCAAAATTTGGGTATTTCCGGTAAGTTTTGTGTATTTTCGGTGAGTTTTTGATATTATCGGCAAGACTTTTCTCTAAAAAAACTTGTAATAGATTTAAAAGCTACTATAAGCGATCAAAACAAGTTTAGGGGGTGGAGTTTAGTTACTTTCCCAGCAAGATTAAGGTTCCGGCAAGTTTTACCATCGTTGATCGCCGTTGACCATGATTGACCTATTTGTTTGACCTTGTTACATTAATCGGCAAGGTTGGTGGCCTTGTAGCGTGTAATCGGTGATTAATTGGCCTTGTAGACCTTGTTTTGCAACATTGGTTATTAATCTTATTCATTACTGTTTCATTGAAATTCTTCTTAGTATCATTGACTAGATTCCACATAGTCTTTGATATTTACAATCAAAGTTTCTATCATAGTTGTTTTGAATTTATTCAATACAACTTAGGCTTATACAAGCTAAGCAAGATCTAATCTATTAGGATCAACACTCATCATCCAATTGAAGGTCTCTTCTAACAGATGCTTCAGTAACAACTATCTTCTTCCCATCTACTAAGGCTTGTAACTGTTGTTTCCCATTGACCGTTTTCACCTTGACAGTAGCCCAAAATTGTTCAATACACGAAGTATATATAGTGGGATTAACGGTTAAAGCATACTTTATGGTGTGTGCATTCAAAAAATCAACATTTTGTTCAAACCCCTCACTTTCAGCGGGTTTAGCCAAAAACACGACTAAATTGTGAGTATCAGCAAACTGTAGGTAGTCAATGAGTTGGGTTTTGTAGTGATAATGATAAATTGAGTTAGGGTTTGTGATTAGAGAGTATATGATGAATAAAATTCGATTAAATGAGTGAATGAAACCCTTAATCGAAGTATTTATGAAACTACCCTCAACAGCATTAACGTTCACCAGCAGTTGTAAGTTATTCTAGCAGCATTAACTTCAACAGCAGTAGTATTTTTAGCCTAGACAGGATAACTTTCAAAACAGCAGTAGTAAGTTTATGCCTAGCAGCATTAACTTTCAACAGCAGTAGTAAGTTTATGCCTAGCAGCATTAACTTTCCCCAGCAGTAGTAAGTTTATGCCTAACAACATTAACTTTCAATCACCAGCATTAACTCCAATTCCATTCTAATCAGCTTTTCCATCATCAAATTAACATTTTAGCTCACAAAATCTCTCTGTCTTTTTTGATTTCTTTTAATTCTTTTTACTCACAATTCTCTCTTTCTGTTTTTAAACAACTCTCTTTCTGTTTTTTAACACACCACTTCTCTCAATTCTTTTTCTCACCAAATCACTCTATCTGTTTTTATCACACATCTCTTTTTCTGTTTTTCAACTCACAAAAAAAAAATTTTTTCTCCAATCTTTTCTCACTAAATACTAGTCTAATTGTAACACACATCTCTCTTTCTGTTTTTATTCTCACCATTTTCATAATCAAGAATTTAAAGATTAAGCATTCTAATACTAGCAATCAAATATTAAAATCTACTTACATCAAATGCTTTTGTAAGCAAATCTGCAACATCTTGTCATAGAATCTTTGATCATTTGATTAGCATTCTTTTCATTGAATCTTCTAATAAAGTGATGTCTAATCTCAATGTGCTTTGTTTTTTAATGAAAAACAGGGTTCTTAACTATGCATATAGTACTCTCATTATCAATATAGATCTTTGTATGCATAAAGTTATACCCATAATCAAGCAATTGATTTTGAATCCAAAGCACTTGGCCACAGCAACTTGAAGCAGCTACATATTCAGCCTCTATTGTGGAATTAGCAACCACAGTCTGCTTCTTGCACTGCCATGAAATCAATCTACACCCAAGGAATTGACAACCTCCTGTTGTAGACTTCCTATCCAAGCTTGCTCTAGCATAATCACTATCAGTGTATGCTACCAAATCAAAAGGTGAATCTTTTGGATACCAAAGGCCCAATTTTGGTTGACCTTTTAAGTATCTAAAAATTCTTTTCACAGCATAAAGATGTGACACTTTTGGGTTGACTTGGTATCTTGCACAAGCACACACTGCAAACATAATATCAGGTCTTGAAGAAGTAAGATACATCAATGAACCAATCATTGATCTATATAAATGAACATCCACTTCTTCACCATCTTCATCCTTGAGCAAAAGCTTTTGAGTTTCCATAGGTGTGCTTGCTGTCTTGACATTAGTAAAACCAAATTTCTTCAAAATCTCAGTCACATACTTGTCTTGACTGATAAAAATCCCATCCTCCTTCTGCTTTACTTGCAGTCCTAAGAAGAATGTGAGTTCACCCATAGAACTCATCTAAAACTTCTTATGCATCATCTTCTCAAACTCAGTGCATAATGACTTCTTTGTAGAGCCAAAAATGATATCATCTACATACACTTGAACTAACAGAATATCACCTTTATCCCTTTTGATAAACAAAGTCTTGTCTATCTTTCCTCTTTGAAACCCATTGTCCAACAAATAAGTTGACAAGGTTTCATACCAAGCTCTGGAAGCTTGATGCGGTCCATAAAGTGCCTTTTCTACTTTATATACTCTGTCAGGGAAGTCTGGATCTTTAAATCCTGGTAATTGATAAACATAGACTTCCTCTTCAATCTTACCATAAAGAAAAGCACTCTTGACATCCATCTAGTACACCACAAAAGTCTTAATGAAGCCATAGGCTAAGAATAGCCTAATTGCTTCAAGGTTCTGGCAACAGCGGCCAAGACTTCATCATAGTCAATCCTTTCTTCTTGTGTGTACCCTTGAGCAACCAATCTTGCTTTATTTTTATCACAATTCCTCTTTTATCCTTTTTATTCATGTAAACTTATTTAGTGCCAATAGCCCTTTCGGCACTTAGTAAATCGACCAAGGTCCAAACCTTTTGTAATTTAAATTGTAGAAGCTCATCCTGCATAGCTTCTATCAACTTTGGATCCTTTCCATGCATAAATAGCCTTTTTTGGGTTCTTCCTTGTGATAAAAAGCAAGCAAACACGCAATTTTAAAGTCCTTTATGAATTGTTTCTTCTGAACTGGACTAAACAAACATGTTCTTCCAAATTCTTGTCCATTCTTCTTGTTTGGGGCGCTGAATTCAAGTTTCTAATAATTTTATCAACTGAATGCTCGTTTGGTGTAATTCTTGTAGTTGGAATAGGATTGACAGGCATAAATGCATCTAAATTATTCATGTCAGCCTCTGCACCAACATCTTCATCTCATCATCTGAATAAACACTATCTTCCAATTCAGCCTAGTTTAGCTCATCAAGAAGTTTAATGCTTGTTTTGTTGCACAACAACATTAACGTCATTTGTTGCTAGCAACATAACATTGTTAGGCCTGTTAACATTATCTTCCTTTTCTTAACACTACATTCACTATCTTTACTATGAATGCAACACCATTCTTTTCCTAGTTTTTCAGTAATCTTCTTTTCATCATCTCATGAAGGTTTGAATCCATCATCAAGAGAACTCTTTGAACTTTGAGAGAGTAGTAGATCAGCAGGCCATAATGGTAGCAGAATGTATTCTTTGCCAGGTACTGTCTCCATTTCACCTGCATCATCACATGCTTTTGCACCTGCATTACCATTAGACTGATTTCCTGCAACAACTGCTTATAAATACATTGACTTTGTTTAGTGCAATCCAATAACAACAAGCCAATTGGTCCACTTCCTGCAATATTAGGTGTATTCTCACTAAACTGGACATGCAGGTTCTCTTCAACTATCCTAGTTCTACTATTGAATACTCTAAATGCTTTACTATTGATTGAGTACCCAACAAAGAATCCTTCATCAGCCTTACCATCAAACTTGCCTAAGTGATCTATGGTATTGAGAATTGTAACAAGACACCCAAATGGTCTCATAAAACTTAAAGTTGGTTTTCTACCAAGAAAAATACATAAGGGGTCTTGTTATAAGGCTTAGTTACTAATACCCTATTTTGCACATAGCAAGCAGTATTAATTGCTTCAGTCCAAAAAGTAGTAGGTAGCTTAGAATCAGCTAGCATTGTCCTAGGAGCCTCAATTAATGTTCTATTTTTCCTTTTAGCTACTCCATTTTGTTAAGGAGTTCTAGCTACACCAAATTCTCTCTTAATACCTTTTATCTCACAAAACTGATTCATCTCCTTATTTTTGAACTCAGTTCCATTGTCACACCTAATTACCTTAACCCTTTGATCTATTAGATTTTCTACTCTAGTTATAAAGGACTTAAAAATGCCACTAGTCTCATCCTTAGTAGCTAGAAAGAAAATCCAACTAAACCTACTATAATCATCTGTGACAACTAGGCAATACATCTTTTTCATTAAGCTTTTTACAAATGTTGGACCAAACAAATCCATGTGCAACATATGTAAAGGTTGGCTGATTAAACTTACTTTTTTGCACTTACAAGAAGCTCTATGCTGCTTTCCCTTTTGACAAGCAACACAGGTTTGATCATTTTCAAAATGTTTTGAAGGTAAACCTCTTACAAGATTTTCCTTAACCAGTTTATTCATATTTTTTAAATTTATATGTCCAAGTCTCCTATGCCAAAGTTTAGATTCATCAGATGTGACTTTTGCAAAGAGACAAGTTAGACCTCCTTTAGGAATAATATTCTTTAAATCAACACTATACATATTTTTCTTTCTAGGAACTTTAAGTAAAACATGACTTTATCAGTTAACTTAAAGTATGGAGATAAAATAATACATTCAGTGTCATTAAAGAGAACACTATTCTTTTTATCCCACATTTGTGAGACACTAAAGAGGTTAAACTGTAACTCTCTTACAAAATACACATTCTCAAAATCTAAATTACCAGTTT
>BQNB010183915.1:0-12358 GCA_026074375.1 Tanacetum coccineum
GAGTCGACCAAACTTCTACAACAGGATTTGTCATACACAATTCCCGGATCAGCTCATCCCCTGACTTGATCCCAGCTAACTGGCAGGTCATGACATATCTTGGACGCCCTTGGAGGGACTACTCGAGAGTTGTATATATAAAATGTGACTTTGATATCGACATCAATCCTGCAGGATGGTTGTCATATCATGGGAACTCAGCAGCATTCGAAAGAGTGTATTATGCAGAGTATATGAACAAAGGGATCGGTGCTAACACTGATGGTAGGGTGACATGGCCAGGATATCATGCTTTAATGTCTGGCGAAGAGGCAGAACAGTTTTCAGTTAGGAATTTTTTTGCAGGAGACTCATGGATTCCCTCGACTGGAGTGCCATTTTATTATGGGATCTAAACGTTTTAGAGATGAATAAATAGCTAGAAAACATATATTATTATTTCAATGTTTTTGTTAGCATAATGTTGTGAATGGTTAGAACAAAAGGTTGTTTTGCTTACTACGAAATATTATATTTGGTTTGATAGGAAATGTAATATGCTGCAATAAGTTATGATCATTAGGAATTATGGATTTTCAGCATTTTAAACAAAGTAGTACTGTCTAACTAATAACTTTTTTGAAAAAAGAATACCAGCAGGTAACACATATGTTTTCTCTGAATTTTGAAATCATATAAAACGATAAATAAGTTTTTACATACTACATTGTTTAGTCAATAAGTTTGTTCCTTATTATATTTTGACACTATTATTACTTTAGTCAATAAGTTTTGGTAATATCATCAAACCAAACAATATAATGACAACAATGTTACCATAACAGTATAGTGACAGTAATTTTGTTTTGGTTCAATGATATTTGAGATAACTATAGTTATCATAATTGCAAAAATAAGAAAATGTTAGGGGGTTTCATGGCTGGGCCACGAAGATAGTATATACGGTGAAGGACTTATCATACAAAAAGTTGTAACAGTACAAAAGATTTAGGGTGCGTTTGGTTAGAGAAAAAATTTCTTAGTTTTGTGTTTTTAGATTTATAAAAAAAAAAGGAGATTTGATTTTCCACAAAACATAAAAAACGCGTTTATATGACATTGTTTTGTATTCTCAAAAAAGCAAAGGGGTTACAAAGACAAGGAAAAAAATGTGTTTTGTAGTTTCTCTTGTTAAGTTGAGAAATGCATGTTTTGTGTTTTGTAGAGAATTTTGTTAAAAACACTCATTTGAACACGATCGTTGTTTTCCTTGTTTTTCACAAAACATTTTGCGGAATACAAGGGTGTTTTCCCCTAACTAAATGCACCCGACACGGCGTTTTTTTGAAAACTTGAAATTTTTGACAAAATTTTATAGTATTGCGGAAAGAAAATTCATGTGATTTACGTGCATGCATCTCCGAAACCCATTCGGTCCGCCAGTTTTTTTTAGAACGGCAAGTTAGTTGTTTAGTGATTCGAGCTCACAGTCACATCCAATTTGGCAGTATGCAAGACTCGAACCTTCGCCTTAGGGGATAAAACCACTCCTTTTTCGCTCCTAAAGGAAAACTCTTACGGTGAGGCTCGAACCCGAAACCTCTCACATGTGCTAACAACCTTCTTAAGGTTACCTTTGGTGACAATCTGAGCTAACTCAGATTGTTCCATTCGGTCCGCCAGTGAGTATGAGATGAAGCACCTTATTAATATGCTTGATAGACAAGCTAATATGGGGTTTTGTATTGTAATTTTTTTTCAATGTCATTTAGATAGGGCTGAGCATCGGTTCAAAACCGAACCGAACTAACAAAAATCGAACCGAACCGAAAATCGAGTTTGAGGAAAAACATGAACTGAAACCAAACCGAAGTTTACTGAGAAAAATCAAAACCGAACCGAACTGACAAAAACCGAACCGAATAGATAGTTTAGGCGTATTTTTCTTTGTTTTAACCCGAACCGACAAAACCAAAACCGAAACCGAAACCGAAACCGAAAACGATAATATACAAAACCGAAAACCGAACCTAAAATGGTCGGTTCGGTTTCGAACGGTTCGGCACGGCTCGGTTTATCGGTTTGATTTGGTTTTTGGTTGGTTTTGCTCAGCCTTACATTTAGATTTTGCACCACAACAAATATGTTATTTGCATACATTCTTTACTTGTTTTTTTTTAAAACAACTAGTTTTAATGTCTGTGCACGCACGGGGCTTAGACATTATGTTTTTTTTAAATATGTGTATAATTTTTATTTTTCTCTTTTATAAGTTATGTTATAGAGTGTATTATCGAAATCATATGAAGAGAATAGATTCATTAAATATGTTCTATATTATATTTGAACCATTGACCTCCACTCTAGAAGGCTGATACTTTTACTGTTGGGTATGCAGTTGATATTGTATATGTTTTATGATTATAGTTGCATGAGTATGTCAGCTATACTTAGGAATCATCGTCATACTTTGTGTTAAAACATGTAAAATTTTAGCTTCGCAATTGAATTTAAAAGCATCAAGTTGAGTTATCAAAAGCGTCAATATTTATATAATATAGAAAACTAAAAAATTCAATTAAGTATTATGTTTCGTGCATACAATATGTTTTGGTCAAACAAAGATTTACATATTATATATTTTCAATACATAAATGTAAAAAGAGTTTTACTCATTTTTCCGCCACCAACACTTTTAAGATATAAAAGTGGCCTATATTGTTGTATATTATTTATAGGCATACACACATGTCAATGGAATAAATACTTATTGGGAAATTTAAATGTTAGAATTTTAGTACATATTAAACCAAAAGAAAGAAAATTCAATTCTTCAAAACCTATAAATGAATAGTTAGAAAAAAAATTTTCTTTATTTATGATATTTTATGTGATTCAGTGTTTTTTCTATTTGGTTGTACAACATGATTTCAGGCCGACAATGAAAAATCACAAAAAAGTCTTCGGGTAGATTTGAGATGTGATTAGATACTGTTAAATCTTTGTTTGGAAGTAAAAAAATTATTTACGTTTGTTGTATTTTAAAATAAAAAGTCTAGGGTATAAAGTTTATGGGGTTATTTGTTTATTTTTTAAAGTTATAATAAAACTTGTAAATTTATAAATTTACACTTAACTCCATATAATTTATTTAAAAATTAAAAACCAGTATTAATTACCTACTCTTTTTTCAAATTTTGTTTTTCACAAATTTGACACATATATTTTTATGTGTTTTTTTTCTCCACCAAAATTTTTCATTTTTGACCAAATTGATTCAATTTTGATTTTTTATTAACCAATAAAATCGTACGATTTTGTCTGTGTGACAAAATCAAGCGTTCTAATTGGTCCAATTTTTTTCTCATAACATTCAATTTGATAGAAAACTCTGAAATAATATAATTCTTTTATTATATAAAAGATTTCCTAACAACAACCCATGCGTGTTGTTTAAACTTACATTAATTAAAAAACATTTCTAAATATGAACTCACTCGATATTAAAACATACCTTATTAAAACTCACTTACTTTAATTACGAGGCGTTCATACCTGTGTGTTGCACCGAGCTTGTTTTTTGGGAAAAATTGAACTTTTACTTATGTGAAGCAACGTATAACTTCATACATGTGGGTTGCTCATAGGGTATGCGTAAGTGTTTAGAACGTAATGTTGGAGTTTGGGTTTTGCTCAATGCGGTTCGTTTCAAAGTATGGTCAGATTCAAAAGTTACATTCCCGAGAGGACCTTTCAAAATGCTCATGTAAGGCCATTGAGAACTTGGAAGTAGAAAGGGTGTATATCAATATCCATGTTCTCAATAATCGATCTAACCATAATACGACAACCATGAAGCAAAAAGAGAAACCTTATTTAGATTGTATTTATACCACTTTGTCCGTGCATATCGATAAAGAATGTATAATAGTCGTCAAGTTTGTTTGTTTGTTTTTTTTTCTGTAAGGTTGCAGTGTAAGCGAGAGGGGAAAACATTGTCGCTTAAATTGTAATTAAGTATTTAAGTATGAGTATTTTAGTTAAACAATACTACTTATTTTGTAAGTTTTTAAACAAAACTTAAGTTTGACAATTTCTTTCTTTATGTGTAGTAAAACTAATAAGCAAGTCAACTGTTTACGATCTTATATCCTTGTTATTTTATTTTATTTTTATTTTTTATAACGACAACTAATTATCTCACATTGCAGAAATATATCTCACATGTCTTATGCAGAAATTACACCCGTAATCATTTGATTTGAGATTTCTCACTTAACATGAACCATTTGAACACAATTCCCGATACTTAACGTCTGTTACATTACTCGTTTTTTATTTCAAACAAAACTACAATATATGAAGTTAAAAAAAATACTTTATTATGTGGTTTTATGTATGCAAAACAATAATAAACTTTAGTCATCATTTACGATATCTAATAGTCACACATATATAACACGAGCATCATGAATGATGTATATTTCGTATATATGTTTGAATTAGTAGGAATTGCATATATATCCTTCCAAAAACTTAAAATTACATATATATCCAACTCAAACTTATAATTGCATATATGTCCTCCTAAAAGCTCAAAAATTATATATATCTGGGGAGCTGAAATTTAGCAATCTCTTGAGGATGCTCTTTTATCTCCATATATCTGTCAAGTCAATGAGTGCAAACATATTGAGATCAATATGATCAGGGGAGCTGAAATTTAGCAGAAAGTGCATGCACAAACCTTAAATATAAAGGAGATAGGAACCCTCCAAACATGTAATCTGTTGTGGTTCCAAATACAGTAGACCCAACAGATTCGCCTCCTGATCCAACCACACAACAATCTCCACAATGATGGTGTCCTTGGGAATTACACAAAAAAAATACTAAATATCAGGCAGGTATTATCATTTTAGAGAATATTGTTTACAACATTGATATAGCCGGCCAAACTTGATAAAACACTTTGTGTTACGTTCAATTCCCGTGGGAAGGTGATAGCCGATGTTAATTACACATAGAAACTTTAAAGATGAAGTTTTTCTATACTAAATCAGCAACTCATTGTTTGCTTGTCTGGGTTTTCGTATAGTGGGGGTGTGCTATTGGAAATATATAGTTTAAAGAAAATTTTTCTACCTGGGTCCTTACTCTTTTGCCCCACATATTCCTTCACTCGCAATTCTATATCAGAGATGTTGTTTCATAATCAACTTATTGCTTTTGTGTTGGACCTATTAGTTGAAGTAAATATTATTCGTCTTGGTTTGTTAAGAAATGATTAAAACTATTTTAATTGTCAACTGTAGGGGATGTCGTCAAAGATGAAATTCACTCTTCCTGTTTGTTTTACACCCTGGGTCGTAATGAAATTGGAAGATATGCTTTTTTTCCTTGATTGTATATATCTTTGGGGAAGTCATGATGATTAGTTTGTGGTATGCTTTAACTATAGCAACACCGAATCATAAGTAATAATCTTTGAAAAAAAATTCTTCATTTAAACATCTAAAAGTAAACCCATTTGTATAAGCATTTAAGATAACATATTGAAATTCCTTAAAATTTAAAAAAATATAAATATAAAAATGTATCATTCTTTGCCAAGCTCAATAGAAGCATCTTGATAGCTAGTTTGTGTATCCTCTCCGACCTCAGCGGGATATTCTGTCAACATATTAGCACCGTAACCGAAGCCAATAGCCATTAGAGTTTCCAAGGTATGTCCCTGCTATTGAATGAAAAAGTACAGACTGTAGGTACCAGATCATCGTCAAACCTGTATTAAGTGTACAACGGGCCAAGTATATACAGCAAAGAACACCCAAAGTTGGCTTCTTTCGTCTACTCAACTTCAAAATATCAAACTAAAAACCTATGAGTCTAACAGATGCCTAAGTTTTTATGGTGTCTTACAATATAGTTTTCTGATGACTGTAATTTTACAAACAAACTAAAAGGGATGATTGCAATTATCTTGATTGTAAAAGTTCCGTTTATTATTTTTCTTAGTACTTTCTACCTGATCTCTAAAGTGACTTAAAGCTTTCAGCCCATCGCAATAGTGGCTAGTAGACCAGTTTCTTTCTAAGCTAATCGATTTTTGTTTAGAAAAAAATTTAAATTTGTTAGATGTAAAACACAATCATTTGTTTTTTAGTTTACAAAAAAATTCATTTGTTAGATATAAAGCACAATTTGATGTCTGAACCGACCTATTCATAAGTAAATGAGTCAACCACATCTACATAAACATCTAACGTCGTACCTGTGTGTATGTGTTTCTTCGCTACCTTCTTCAACTGTGTTGATATATTCATGCTCTCTTTTCAACGCAACATGACAGGTTTGACGCACCCTTAATTCATTCATTGCACGTGAAATTACAACTAGGCAGGTTGTGCAGGTTCCTTCTTTTCAGCATTCTAATCTTGCTGTCAATAAATATTTTTCAAAAGTCACTACTTTTTATCTTATAGTACTTAACCACAAAGTTAAAATGTATATAAAACTGCCAAAAACCCGAAAGTAGTAAAGTTTAAAAGGAAAAAAAATGACAGAAAGTACCGTGAATGTTGGCGTCTATCTATTTCTCTTTAATGTGTTCTTCATGTCAAAAAGTAAAAGGACGAAGCACGTTTTAAAGTGTCAAAATTGTTGAAGATGAGGCTCAGATAGGCTAATAATCGAAGAAAGATGATAAGTCCGTTATGGCTCAACGTAATGAGTAGCCCGCAGACACATATAATCTCAGTTCTATCGAAGCCTTTCTTACTCATCACAGCCTCTCACAACTGATATCACCAACATTTTAATCGCATTGGCAATATCTCAAACCGTTTACACACGCAAGCCTCATAAAACTCACAAAACTGAAACCCAATTCAACTTTCCTGAAATCATATTGTAAATATCATTAATGCCGCAAGCTTTTGGAACAGTGTACGCCGCAGGCAGCAGGTAACTGGTCAAAGTTATAAGCAATACGTATTGTAAAAATCAGGTAACTGGCAAGGTTTCAAATTAGATAAAATCGACACTATTTATTCGATACCTATAAGGCTCAGGTCTGCAAATATAGAGGCCAAACTGAATACCATTCTTGGCTGCAACCGTAACCCCGGTCAAGTTACCTCGCCAAGATACCTTGGCTGCAACAATAATCGGGTCGAGTTACCCCGCCAAAATATCGACATTGGTATGTCGTGGCCAAAAAACATATAAAGACACTCAAAGGAAGAGTATACATCAGCCGTGGCTGCAAGTACTTAGTTGTTCCCCCAATAAAAAAAGGAAAGAAAGTGACTATGAGAGAGTTGAGAGACACAACGGGTCGGGACGGGCCGAGCAACAATTTGCATTAAATGCGTATAACCCAGGGAAACCGAGTACTGGATTGGGGTGGGGCAGGCATTAAACGCCTTGAGGCTCAGATAGTTTGAAAATAAAAAAAACCGGATACATCCACCATGGCTACAAAACTAATGATTTGCCATGTCAAGCCAAGAACGATCACATCTTTAGTCGACCATTTTTAGATTCATCACAACCTCATATAATTAGTATCATCATTATTGTAAAGAATCCAAATAAATGGATACAATCGCCATGGCTGCAAACTCATGAATTGCCACGCCAAGACTCGAAAGATCACCATCTTTAACTGTATAACAAAAAAGATAAAGGCAAATGTGAGCCGAAGCAACACAGATTAAGGGAATACACAGCTTAATATTTTTGCCTTTTCCCCTATTTCTGTTTTCCCAAGTACGTATTAGTAAAGCACGCATACCACAAATTTTTTGCCCGCCCCGTCCCAACCCACCCGTTATCACTCCTAGCATAAAGCTTCATCACATGAGGGGTACGTGTCAAAATTTAGATCTTATACGATCTTTTATCCATTCCATCAAACAAAAAAAAACATACAATCCGTATCTTTCTTTCTCTCTGTTTTTTCAAAACCAATGATTTGCCATGTGAAGACGTGAACGGTCACATATTTAGTCGACCATTTTTAGATTCATGACAGCCTCATATAATCAGTATCATCATCATTGTAAGAATCAAAGAAAGTGGATACATCCGCCATGGCTGCAAACCTAATGATTTGCCACACCAAAACGCGAACAATCACAACTTTAATTGTAGTAGACCAAAAAACACCAAGGCAAATGTGAGCCGGAGCAACACACATCAAGGCAGTACACAGCTTAATACTTGTGCCTTTTCCCTTTTTTTCTTTTTTCCCAAACACGTATCAGTAAAGTTACATATTTAGTCGACCACTTATAGATTTATCACAGCCTAATTCTTGTGCCTTTTCCCCTATTTATGTTTTCTGAAGCACGTACGAGTAAAGCACGAAAACCACAAACAACCAAATTTCAAACTAAGCCTCCTTTTTAATTAGGAAACGCGGATAGGAAAAGAATAAAAAAGATGATATACCCGCAATGGCTGCAAGCTTAGTAAGCTTACCTCACCACAACGCAAATCACCCTATAAAACAACCAAAAACACCGTCGGGTGCAACTGGCATGTGCAAGCGAGGGAACATGCGCCTCCACTGATGCGAAATCATACGTTATGGATAAGCCATAACCACAACCAAGCGATCTCATAAGCCCAAAAAAAGTTACCTTGTCAGCTTTAAAAGCTGTCTTTTAAACCGTGTTGGGCGGTTCTTGCATTAAATGCTTTCCAACCCAAATGCTGCCTTTTAATAAAAGTATATACCATTCAAGAACCGGACCCCAACAGTCGTGACAAACTCATGACGAAACCATCGTATGTAATCCGTAGAAGAAAACATAAGTTGTCAATAAATCTCGACACGCACCCCTACGTGGCGAGGAGTATCTTTTCTAATATTGAAATACGCATCTACCAAAGTACACATTTGCCAAAGCGTCGTCGACTACTATAAGAAGGCCGGCGTTTCCATTTTTCTAACCAGACGGGACATTCTAACATGCAGGAAAAGAGAGGGGTCAAGCCGCCATGGCTGCAAATCCAACAATGATGCCCCGCTAAGATACGGATAACCTCTACCCTAGGTCAGAATTATTTTTAACAACGACGTGTTAAAAAGAATATAGCGCTACGTCTTTGGCAAATGTGTAGTCTGGCAAATGCCTAATTCAGTATAGAAAAAGAATAACCCGTAGATGACACTTAAACCTGTTGTTGTCTGGAATGAATTTTTAACAACAACATGTTAAAGTTTTACCATCAACAACAACAAATTAGCAACGAAACTTATCACTAGAACAAACTTATCAGATAAATATAATCTAGGTCATAAGTCATTAAAACGAATGTCCACTATCAATATGCAACCCCAGTAACCCTAACTAAAATAATTAAACAACACAAACTTCAATCGGAATTAGAAGCTTACCAACCCCCAAAGTAAAGACCACCATTCAAGAACCAAACCCTAACAATCGTGCTAACTCCACCATAAAACCACAGCATGTCGACAAAGAAGCCAAAAATGGTGACAACCCCACCACAAAACCATCGAGGGTAATCGTAGTAGAAAACTGAACGACAAAAACAATGGATGAAACTGACATCATAGGGAGAAAGAGAGAGAAAAATCAGATTGTATATGTTTTTTTGTTTTGGTAACTGGATGAGAGAGAGGTGTATAACATCCAAATGTCGACACGTACCCCCCACGTGGTGAAGCTTTATGCTAACAATAACCGGGTCGGGCATGAAAAAACATCAGGGTGTCGGCGGGTCAATGATCGGGTTACGACCGGTTTCGGCAGCGTTGCCGGCGGGTAGACCCGGTCGGAAACCCAAGACATTTAATGCTTATTTAATGTGGGATCCTGGCTTTTAATAAAGGTTTAAATAAAGTGTTGTATGTGTTATGCAATGTTATATATACATGGTTCGCATTTAACCAAGAGCAAACACTTTGATCCATTATGTTTCAAAAAAATTTGACAAAGTATATTTTTTTGAACATAAATAGTGAAATCAATTGGCTCAGATTTGAGAGTGCGGTACTGGACAGAAGGATATCCGAGCCCGCAATGGCTGCAAATACTTTTCTGGTAGTGATGCCACGCCAAGATACGGGTAGATTTCACCTATCATGTTTCAGCAGTTTATTATAGCGGGAAAATAATAAACGCATAAAAGTAATACTATCTTCATCGCCTATAGTAAACACACAATAAATTCATAAGCAGGAAAATAAGCTAATATATAGGCCTGTCAGTTTCAAAATAAGTGACGCCTTATGATACATTTAGCATGATGCATCTACAGGGACGGGCAAACGTAATACCAGATGGAGCCAACAATTAGCAAAACAATAAGCATATGCAGACACAATTATAAGGCATAAGCAGGCATGCAATAAATGCAACACATGGCTGCAAATCTAATGATTTTTCCCGCCAATAAAACATGCAACAGTGATTTGTGAGGCGAAGAACATTGTAATTACAGTAACTCGAGTAAAAAGTACCCATTACCTCTTCTACACTTTCCCATTTTCATACCTATCTTCAAATAAACACACATATGATCTTCCTGAAGTTTCTTATCTCACACGAAAAAAATTAAGGTTTTTTCAGAACACAAATAAGGTCAGTCCACCTAAAATGTTTGGCTTAAACACAAATAAGTTTGAGTATCCAATAATCTGAAAACAACATACTTGCGTTCTCAGAGTGCAATAACACCTTAAACTCTTTATTGAGCTAACTGCATCATATAAAAGCTGTAAACTCTATAAAAGAGGCTCATTTTGCAAATCTAATAATTTTCCCCGCCATGGCTGCAAAACTAATACTTTGCCCCGCCATGACTGCAAACCAGTCTAAGTGTAAAATCATTTGGCTAATATTTACCAATGCGGAACTGGACAGAAAGGTACTCGAGCCCGCCATGTTTGGCTAAGAATACAAATAGGTTTCAGTATCTAATAATCTGAAAGAGGCTAATTTTGTTTAACTGTGTAATTGTTCGACTCAGATTTGCGAGTGCAGAAGTGGACAAAAGGGAATTTGAGCCCGCCATGGCTGCAAACACAACTATGGTCATACTGTCCCACCAAGATACGGGTCGCATTCGCCCATCATGATCCAGCAAACGCACAAAAGTTCTTACTTATCACAGCCTCTCACAACTGATATCACCAACAAAACTGAGACTCAATAATATACCTAACCAAGCTTTTTGTAACCAAATAACAAATATAGCGGGGATCATCTTACTAAAGTTTCTCCCAAACATTATATATTATTCAAGCAGAAAACATATGTGAGCATATTTCGCACCATACGACCTTATCACGTGGTCACACACCCGTCACTAACGCCACACCCATGTAAATAGCGGCAACAAAAGGTTAAGGCACAATTCGTGTTAAAAGCATTTAATACAAATGTCTGGCCCAATCAATTTATGACCCAAACATCGTCGTAAAGTCAAGAAAACCCTAAATGAGCCCTAGTTGAACCCGTACTCCCATTTCTTCAATTCTAATCCATTTTAACCCAAACGTGTTAGGAAAATAGATTGTAGTAGACTTAATACTGGTAGTATAACAGTTAAGTCTGGTAGTTATAGTTAGTTCTGTTAGTATTGAGTTAATGCTGGCAGTACTAAGTTAGTACTGGTAGAGTATAGCAGTACTAGAGTTAGTACTGGTCATAGTTAATTCTGTTTATAGTTAAGTCTGTTTATGTAACAAAATAGTAATAGTTATCTTAGAGATATCTTAGGAGATATCTTAGGAAAGGATATGTATTATCCTTTGACATTTGTAAAGCCCATTAGGATTTCCTGTGTGTATAAGAGGAACCCTAAGGCACAATGTTAAATAGTACGTTTTTAAGAAATATCAATAGAAGCATAGAGCTTAATAGCAATTTAGAATTATCGTTTCTTCTTAATTCTTGTGTTAAGATTCCGCATTAACACTTGATATTCATAGTCAGTGTCTCTCATATAGTTGATTTGGATTTATCCAAGTTATCTATTGTCTTACAAAGGCTAGTCAGATCCTATACCAAGGACCAACAAACTTTTTTTCTATAAGTATGCATTTTAGTGCATTTGTTTGAGGTACTTTAGGGCATCCGTTTGAGTAAAAGGTTTTACTAAATTATAAACTGTAATACACTGATTTTGAATTAGACTTGGTGTATCACATTGTATATAAATTTTGCATCATCATATTATGTAAACATAATGAATCACAACTAAATTAAACTATAAACAATATGATGCTTTAAATAGTGAGGTAGTAACAAATAATTATGATGCAGAAAAACCAACATTCTGATGCAATGGATATTAAATCATTACTTATAATACATGTTTTCAGTTGTAAAACATATAA
>BQNB010183916.1:0-12358 GCA_026074375.1 Tanacetum coccineum
AAAATATCATGGACAAATCAGTCAAATCAAGCTCCTATTGGCCAAGACGCATAAGAGAGGATCATGTACAAGAGGAGAAAGCACAAAAATATGTGGGTTTTGCACTAATCTACTCACAGAACTAGCACAATGTCACATCAAAGGAATGCCACGCTGGCAATCCTTAATTGTGCACAATTTGATCAAACGGCCAAAATAGAAGCTCAAATGATTGAAGAAATGATTGGTTGAGATTGGAAGTTTGGAGAGCAAGGCAAGAGGGCTAGAATCTTCCAAGGCAGGCTATAAATAGAGCACACTCTTCACACACAGAATCGAGTTTTTTTTTACACGTAGCTTAATTTAGTTGTAGCTTAAATTTTAATTTCTAGCTTAATGGTGTTTTAATCTTGTAATTCTCCTTTTAAGTATTGTAAGAAAGCTTTTTATTAATGAAATTCAGTTTTTCTTAATCTCTCTAAATTTCTTTTTCATAAGCTACCTTAATAAGCCAAGTTGTCTCAATAAGCTAATAAGCTCATTTAAAGCTCTTTCAGTCTATAAGCTGAAATAGAGCTTATTGAATTCAGTATTAATCTACCCTAAACCTTAAATCAGTTTAACTTACATCTATCATGGATCTTATTGGATTAGAGCTTTTGGAAGGGGATCTTAACTTGGAAGAGATCCCAAGGACTTATACCCTAGCTTATTAATAAGCTAGGGAGCTTGTAGCTGCCATTATTGGTCCCTTTTGTTTAGCTAAAGGTTCAAGTAAGTTTCTCTTTTAATTTCTCTCTAATTTCAGTTTAAAGTGCTTAGTTATAGCTTATATGCTTATCATTGCTTATTTGCTCATTGTGATTGCTTATTAGTGCTTATTTGTCTTTAATTCACTTATTGAGTGTGTTATATTATCTGTTTTGTTTATTATAGTTATAAAAGTTAGTTTTCATATCTGTCATTAAAATCTATCAAAAACCAAAAAAATTAGTTAGCATAATCTTAGATCTTTCATTTTATGCTTAATCAGTTATTAATTCATGTTAGTTAGGTTTGTTATAAGCTTAAAATAATCTGGTAATTAGTGTTTATTAGTTAAAATTGCAATTTAAGTTGAAAGTAACTTCTGTCAATCACTTAAAGGGGTGTTTGGTTTAGGTGAATTTGACCTTTAAAAGTCAAATCTATTTAGCAAATTTTCTTTCAACAGCTGAGTTTTCATAAGATATTAAGTTTCCAAAAGATTTTAGAGTTTAGATTGCTAAATTGAAAAAGTTATGGCTTATTATAATGGTTCCAGCACCAGGGCACTCTTAGTTTAAAGTTAGGACTGCTTATTCTTATTCTAGATTCCCTTTGGCTTGTGTGTGCTCAAATTTGGACTTAACTTACTCAATTGAGTGTGTTTAGTGCATTAGAATCCCCAGGGTATCCTGCACTCTTAGTTAGCACTTGTGCAAATTGCTCCAGCAGTACTAACAAAAGTTAGTACTACTGTCATTTTTAAAGCTGTCACTTTTAGATTAGTCTTTAGTTAAGTAAAAGTAGGATTTAAGCTCTAAAATTCAAGTAGGATTAAGTCTAGTTATAGTTTAATATAGAATAAGTCTTAGATTACATTTTCTAGCTTATTTACATAGCTTAAATTAGCTTGATTCATTATCTACTTAGTGTACTTAGCTTATTTTGCTGTCAAAAGTTAAAAAAGGGACATATAACTGTACTTAGGAATTTTAAGGTTTTAATTTGTTAATTTAGCTTATGGGTCTAGATTTTCTAGCTTAATTAGATAGATTATAAGTAGTTTAATAAGTCCTTAAAGTTTTAGAGTCTAGTTTAGCTTTTTAAGCTTTTAAGCTCATTTGGATTTTGTGCTATCTTGCTTATTTTCTGAGTTTGCTTAGTTCATGCTCAATTTTAGTTGTTTAAAAGTACTTCTAGCTTAGATTTCTTTGCATTCATAGATAAAGCATTTCATAAGCTTCCCAGAACTCTTTTCCTTTTTCACATTAAGCTTAATTTGAGCTTATTATAGCTGTTTTAGTAAAACATAGCCCAAACCCCTAGTTTCTGTAACAGCTTATTGAGAAGCTCTTTTAGAGCTTATCTTTGAGTTTCAGACCAAGTAGCTTTTATTAATTTTGTTCCTACTAGCTTCCTTTACAACTTTGCTCTTTTAAGTTTTTAGTGATAAGCACTTTTAGAATTTAAGCTTATAATTGGACTTAGTTTGTTGTCGGGGTAAGTCCTCAGGGACCATTCCTGTAATTTTTCTGTTTTAGTTGTTTTCCAGTTAATCCTTGCCCGTTAAATGTTTTAGCCCGTTAGTCCTTAAGTCTTTTTCACAGTTAGTCCCTAAGTTAGTTTTTAATTAGTTTATTAAGTTTTAATTAATAGTTAGGGTTAGGTTTTAATTAGTTTAATTAGACTTTAAGCAAAAAGTAAAAATTAGGGCTTTTATTTTTATAAAATTTCTGCACACTTTCTTTATTTAGTGTAATTTTTATAAGGGGGGAATTTTTTTTTTTTAGGATTTAATTTTTAATAGTTTTATTATTTTTTAGTTTTTAAGTAGTTTAAATCTTAGAAAAATTATATCTTTTAATCCAAAAAAAAGAAAAAATGTTTTTCTTTTTCCTAAAATTTTCTTTTGTCCAATCTTAGGTTTATAATTTTAGTTTACATTTTTAGGGATTAAAATTTGTTTACTTGTTTATTTGTCGTGTTTTAATTGTTTCCCGTATTAGTTTAATTGTTTAATTTTTTTTAATTGTCCATTTTAATTGTTGCTTTAGATAATCAAATCATCCATTTGCTCATTCAAATCAGAATCCGAATTAAAACGTGGTTTCAATTTCACTAGTCGTTGGGGAAACGACCCGGGTGATCATACTTACCCGGTTTAATATTAGTATTCTATATATTACTATATATATTTTTGAGAGTGAATTTTTTCAAGGGTAACTTGGTAATTTTCTTAAATACTCTAATGGAAGTTAAGACTGCTTAGAGACTTAGAAGAAATACTATTAAGTAGTTAAAACTGCTAGTATAAAAGTTACTATTGTTAGTGTAACTTAGTACTACTTGTATATGTTAGTATTGCTTGAGTAAAGTTACAATTGTTAGCATAAAGTTAGTACTGCTTGTGTAACTTAGTATTGCTAGTATATGTTAGTACTGCTTAAGTAAAGTTACAACTGTTAGCATAAAGTTAGTACTGTTAGTGTAACTTAGTACTGCTGGTGAAGAATGAAGAAAATATTCTAAGTAGTTACTACTGCTTGTACACAGTTAGTGATGCTGGTATAAAAGTTAATGCTACTGGTTACAACTACTGAAAGATTACAACTACTAGAAGAGTTTCTACTGTTAGAAGGATAAAGACAAGAGAAAGGATAAAGATGAAGATTGTTTATCAAGATTACTTACGGGATAAGTATGAGATATTTTTGTAAAAGATTCGTATAAGTTATTTGTTTAGAAGATCATGATAACTTAGGAAAGTATTGTAAACCTTGTAGGACTCCTTGGTGTATAAAAGGAGGTCCTATGGCATAATGTTTATATAATTCAGATATCTAGGAAAGTGTTATTCGTAGCTTCAAGGTTTTGTAAACCCTAAAACTATTAAGAGTGTTTATATTATATTAAGGCTGAAAGTTTGGTAAACTGTTTTGTTATTGATCTTGTTCATTATTGTTTCATTAAAATTCTTCTTAGTATCATTGACTAGATTCCGCATAGTCTTTGATATTCACAATCAAAGTTTCTATCATAGTTCTTTTGAATTTATTCAATACAACGTCTTACATAAGCTAAGGAATTCAAGATCCATTCAAGTGGGATCAACAAAGATTAACCAGCTCTTCTTTTCTTACTTTACTTTCATGTTTGGCTGCTTCAGCTTTAGCCTTTTCCTCTATCTTCTTTTGATGATTGATTTCTTCTTTACTTAGATGGATGTGCTTTCCTCTTTCAGTGACAAAATCAAACTTCTTTATTTTCTTTGCTTTAGAGGGCTCAACCATAGAACCAGTCAAGTGAGTTTCATCATCATAATCACTGCTAGTACTCTCCTTCTCAGCCTTTTCTGAAGACATGGCCTTTTTGCCCTTATCTTTCTTGATATGCTCCCCCTTAGGTTGAGAGGAGCTTTTTGGTGGATATTGAAGAGAAGGAGATTGCATTTGAGTTGTTGTGGTTGTGAAGACCGGAGGAATGATGGTTGTTGTAGGTGGTGGTGTTGGTTTTGATTATTGTTTGGTCAAGTTTGCATTCTTTGCAGCTTTTCTTTGAAACAACTAAGAGATGGTGGTTTGATTTGTATTCTTCTCCCCCTCAGCAGGTTGAGTGTCTGCTTGGCCTGCTGAAGGAATACTTGTATCTTCAGTTTTCTTTAATGCAATAGCTTGAGCAAACTGATTCAAGGTATTAGTGACTTGTTGAGTAGACTTAAAAGAGCATCCATGGTCTTAAGTTTAGCCTGAACCATTTCAACTTGTGTTGGCACAGAATGAAATTCTACTAGGAGTTCCCACTGAAGTGTCTTTAGTTTAGCAACTTGGGATGTAAGACTTGTGGCAGTCTTTGTAAAGTCTTCCAGCTTGGTGGGAATTTCTTTCAAATCTCCTGGCAGCTCAATTTCCAATTCATGGACTTGTTTCTTTAACCCTTTTACTTATTCAGTTAGTTTATTAAACTTGGAGGGGAGGTCCATCAGCTTAGTTGGTAGTGAGCTGCTAAAGTCATGAGGAGATAAAATCTTTGAGAATTCAGTTTGTAAAGACTTTACCTGAAGCTCATTGAGTTGTCCCACATTGGGAAATGAGGGTTGAGCTTTAAGGAGAGCAGCTTCAGCTTCATCTTTGTTCATCTTAAGTTCCAGTTTATGCTTTTGAGACTGGAGAATGAGGACCTGGTTGGTAAGCTCTTGAATTTGAGAAGACCTGGGAGATGAGGATTTAGGAACTGAAGCATCTTTAGTTTCAATGTTTGAGGTAGCATGAAGTCTATCTTTGTCTGCTTCCTCATCTTCATCACTATCATCAACAACAATGATAGGATCATCTTCTAGTGAGTCCAGGTCTTTAAAGCTTGGTTGAACATTTTGCACCAGCTTTGCCAGATCCTCCAGCTTGATTGTACTTGAGGCTTCTACTTCCTCAATTTGTTTAGCAATGTTGTTGGCTCCTTTATCTATTGTAGATTGGTTAAGGACAGTTTCCAACCCTTCACTAACAGATTGGGTTTGGTGTGCAAGAACATGCGGGTTAGTACCTGTAAATAAGTGATCATATGAAGTGTTTTTGGTTCCTTCATTCATACCATGTTTTTTAGGTATAAAATCACTAGGAGAAGATTTTCCAGGATCAACTTCAGTTGTGGAATTTGCTGAAGCATCATATCTTGATGCAGACTCAGAGTGAATAATGAAAGATGCTGAATAAATAGGCTTATTTAGATTAAATGCTGACATACCACTACTGAGCTGAAGGTCTACTCTTTCTTCACTGGTGACCCGTAAAGAGTTTGGGCCACCAGTTGCCTACTGGTCCTCTTTATGCATTTCAGTAACCATAGGTGTAGAGACTGAAGTCTAGCTTGGGTTGGATTCCATGGTCGAGCTGGAATCTTTCTTTTTCTTTAAATGACCAGTTTTGGAGCCAGTGGGTGCTTTGAAGGACCCACCTTTTATTGCCTCTTTGTTGGACACGAAGGGTTGTTTTGAAAAAGTTGAATGCTTCTTGTGTCCAGGTTGAGCTCCAGGCTTTGTGCCTTGTGAAAGCCTCTCAGCATTAGAAGAGAGTTTGGGAGCTTTAAATACCACTGGCTTAGCTTCAGAGCAGATAACCAACATGTGGTCTGTAATGGGAGGTTCTTCAGGTTAGTTGGGCTTTAGTGCCCAATTTTTGACACTGAAGACTTGAGTAAGGTAGAGTGTTACATCGCCATCTCCATATCCTTCCTTCATCTTGTGTAATATCAACAGAGATAGAAATCGAGTGTAGGCAAAAACTTTTTTCCTTTGTTTCTTGTTGAGTTTGATGATGATGTCTTTCCAAAAGATACCGACATAGTCAATGTTGATCCCGTTTGCTAGACTATAAAGTATAATGGCATTTTCTTTTGTTGGTAAAAGATCAAAAAAACTCCCAGTCCTCCCCCCCCCCCCCAACATTGGATAATATGTGCTATTAACAACCTCCACCTAGGAGGAAGGAGACTCTTTTTGAGAGTCCCTTTGACAGAAACTATCTCCCCATACCCAATTGACTCAAACCATTTCCTAACTATGTCAATAGATGGTGGTGCAATATATTCACTAGAGCGAGGAAGGTAATGTGCACCAATGACATTTCTAAAGGTGTTTACTCCTACTTCTCCATAAATACCACCAGTGGGGATTGAGAAGGAAACCTTAGAGTTTTCAAGAGCTTTAGCTGAGTACCAAAACTCGGCTAGGTATTCCTTATACATGTTTGGAGATCTGGTAAATGGTTCTATAAACCGCATATTTTAGATGCATTGATTAGAATGAGATTCATCTCTATCGTTTAGATGTATCCCAATTAGATGCGAATGTGATTATGAAATGAATCCGATCCAAAATAGAACTAGCAACACATTTGACGCACATAGGAAGAAAAAGCATATGATTTGCCTAACGAGATGAAATGCATCTAATGTATCTATATGCGTCCAATATTTGGGCTAGAAATTACATTATGATGCATCTAAGGACTATGAATGCATATAATTCAAATCGATGTATCTTTAATATGTGGTTATAGTCATTTATTTCCTTCTTATTTTAAGATTTCTTCTCATTTGATACTAAGGCTGAAAATTGACTCACAAAAAACACCATTTGAAATTTAGACTAAAAAACATGTATGATTACAGATTCGTTGCAACACGCAGGTGTTATACACTCGAAATCTCGCTGCAATGCACGGGTTTTATTATACTCGGTTAGAAACAAAGGTGTTATTATATGTTACTTGATTTTTAGTGTGTTATACTCGGTTAAAAACAAAGGTCTTATAATACGTTATTCGATTAAAAATCGAGCATGGCGCCATGCATGAGCAACTCATACATGATACACATACTCGATCTTAAGTTTATGTCAGGTTTTGTGCATAATATACTCGCGTTCTTGTTTATTCAAGAGCAATGTGGGACAAACGATATATACATATCGCAACCACTAAAGAGTTGTTTTGTTTTGCTGATTTTTGATTTTGAAGTCAGGTTTGTGAAAAATTAGAGAAAATTTGTGTTAATTTCTGATTTTGAAGTCAGGTTTGTGAAAGTTTAAGAAAATTTGTGTTATTTTAATAATTAATGCTTAAAGCATAAACATTAGAGGTTAAAAATATACACGACCCAAAGCGGTCGAGCACATTTTCCATTGCATATATTGTCTTTCTCTACAAAGAGGGTCGTGAAAAAAAAACACAATGTCACTTGCTTTTCTAGATTCTGAGATTTATAAAAGTAGAAAAATGAGGGTTGAAATTTCACTACGAGCTAGCCATGACCTCTCGATAAAAATACCTAGCGGCCGGTTTGAATCAGTGCGAATATCACTTTAAGTTACTTCTATTCGTTTGTGCGTGATTAGAAATGTATAGATGGATTGTCTAGTTTATATCATAAATTCGCGGCATTACATAGAGAGAAGAAACAAAAACAATACTCTAATAAGAATGAACTTCACTTGTTTGTCTTGTGACTCGAATATGTAAAAGAACGGCAACAAGACAAGCAATTACATATCCTCCGAGTAAAACATCGGCTATATCTTTTAACTTATCGAATTTATGATGCCACGACATCCTTTGATTCCAGGAAAATGTATACTTGAATCTAGTGCTTGACTTGGCCTAACAACAGGAATGACCATATCGCTCTTATCTACTTCTATTCGTTTCGTAATACGCCCCCTTAAGAATCAATTTGTAGTGTAAAAATTTTAAAATATTTGTCTTTTTTCGTAATTCGCCCCCTTAAGAATCAATTTGTAGTATAGTTCTTAAAAATTATCGAAATGTGCCCCATCGAGCAAAAAATTCTGGCTCCGCCCCTGGTCATAAGGGTCTTATAGGGATCTTTCTATATGTTTATTTTTATTTTAAATGTGTTTTGGTAGGATATATGTGTGTCTGTAGCTTTGAATGTTGTGAGTTGTGAAAGCTTCCAAGGAAAGAAGTGTTTATCATAGGGAGGTTGTATTTTGAATGGTGTTGTCTTGTAAACATTGATAATCTAGATGTTTTACATCTATCTATATTACATAGTGGATTTTTCAGATACTGTCATGTCCGATTTCAGTAGATCAAGGGTACACACACACAAAGATATCAGTCCATTTTGAGGACTTATCAGGCAATTTGGATCACCATGAGTTGTTAGACCTGAGCACGAGGGACTACCCTGGATGCTAGATGACCCATATGTGCAGGTCGCCTTACAGGCCCCGCCATCACCAGACTACATACCTGGCCAGAGGAAGCACAGTCAACAACCCTTACCAGATTTTGTCAGTGCCGATATACCCCGAGTATATGCCACAGGAGGATGAGGTGTTTCCGGCAGAGGAGCAGCCACTGCTTGCTGCTGCCTCACCCACTACTCAGTCACCAGATTATGTTCCAGAGTCCGATCCTGAGGCGGACCCATAGGAGGATGACGACGAGGACCTTGAGGACGATCCTGTCGATTATCCTGCCAACGGAGGAGATGACGGCGATGACGAGTATGAGTCATCAGAGAATGATGAGGATGACATCGAGGCCGATGATGGATGATTGAGAGGGGAGCACACATCTCATGCAGTCTATGTGTTGGTGCTTTACAGCTGATGATCAGGCCCCATCTGCGGAGGAGACAGAGTCATTCGAGACTGATGAGTCTGCGGCCACACCACCCACACAACTGACATATCGTGTGACAGCTAGGATTTCTATTCCAGCTCAAGTACCTACACCAGTATGGTCCGATGCAGAGGTTGCTAGACTTCTCGCTATATCTACTCCACCATCATTACAACTCTCCTTATGGTCATCACTACTTCCCTAGATACCTTCTCCACCACTACCCCCGATACCATCTCCATCACTACCAATATCACCACCACTACCAGTATCATCACCAGTGCCTGTGTTATCTCCATCACCACCTGCTAGTCCTATTCGTCCGTTGGGGACTATGGAGCTGATATGATCCGGCTGAGAGCGATGCTGCATTAATTACCATTCACTACCATTACCTCCACCCATATTACTCTCCACACCTAGATAGCTGCACCATCGTCAGGGGCATCACCCTTGCAATTACTCTCTACTGACCGTAGAGAGGACAGACCCGAGGTTACCTTACCACCTCGAAAGAGGTTAGGTATCGCTCTTGGTCCTGCATACGAGGTCGAAGAGAGCTCGTCTGCTGCTGCTGCTAGACCGGCTAGAGGTCTTAGGGCAGACTATGGTTTTGTAGCTACTATGGATAGGGAGATCAGGCGTGATCCGGAGAGAGATGTTGGATATGGGATCACCGACTCGTGGGATGAGATAGTTGAGACCCTGCAGGGGGCACCAGTTAGTACTGACACAGAGTTGGGTCGACATATGACAGCGTTTGAGACTAGGGTTAGGCAGGACACGGATGAGATTTATACGAGGTTAGACGATGAGCAGTCTGGGCGACAGCTATTGGCTGGTCGGCTCAACATGTTGTTTAGGGATAGGCATGCACATGCACGTACTGCTAGACTCATGGAGACTGAGGCTAGGATGTCTAGAGAGGCTTGGGGATGATCTATGGATGCGAGTGATCTTGCGCGTGTAGAGGTTATGTCGCTACGTACCACAGTGTTAGCTCAGCAGTCACAGATTAGAGAGTTACAGTCAGCAGACCGTAGGAGACAGACGGTGATTACAGAGATGCTGGCGGCAGATCACAGGAGGCAGAAGCAGCTCACAGAGGCACTGAAGTTGATAAAGAGACTTCAGACTCAGATGGCAGAGTTCGAGAGACAGCAGGGACCCGCCAAAGGTCCTGCACAGCCAGAGCTACCGGAGGAGGCTGGTAGCAGTTCCTAGATTCTGTTATGGCTAGTTGTTTTGTACAGCCTACTAAGTATTACGGGTTCAATCCCGGCTAGTATGGCTTTAGGTTGTATATATTCTTTTATCTTGTAACCTAATCGATGTGATCATTTTGTATCTGAACCAATCATGTATGTTTTTCAATTATATATGGAATGGTGGTATTATGTCATGTTTGTAATCGAATTTGTTGTGAATGAATGTCAATTTGGTTATATCTTCGTTGATTACAATTCAGTTGTATATTTCACTATGTGATGTGATCTCACTTTACTTATTGTGCATATGTCATGTCATGGTTATGATTTTATGAAATCTAACGGGTATTATATTTTCTTGTGATTGAAGAAAATGGCACCAAAAAGAGCCACGAGGTCAAACATAGCCCCAGAAACAACCAACACCACATCTGTCACTAATGCCCAACTTCAGGCAATGATTAACCAAGGCGTTACTGCCGCTTTGGCAGCACGTGATGCAAACACGAATGGTGTCGACAGCCACAATTCAGGAACAGGTGCTAGGAGAAACGAGCGAGCCACTCGTGAGTGCACTTACCCAGACTTCATGAAGTGCCAACCTCTAAATTTTAAAGGCACAGAAGGAGTTGTCAAATTGACTTAATGGATTGAGAAAATGGAAATTGTGTTCCGCATAAGCAACTGTTCTGTGGAAAAACTAAATCATAGTCTCCACTTGTACTCTTGGGAAATTGCTCTAACGTAGTGGAACTCCACGTTTAGGACTGTTGGTAATGACATTGGCTTATGCAATAACCTGGACTGATCTGAGATGAAATTAACTGACAAGTACTGCCCCAAGGATGAGATTAAGAAACTCGAAGTTAACTGTGGAATTGAAGTGAAAGGACCGATGTGTAGGGTACAACAAAATTTTCAGGAACGGCACTGATGTGTAGGTAGAATGTTTCCTAATTAATCTGACTAGATTAGTGAGAAATTATGTGGCTGCTTATCCCGACATGATCCACGGAAGTATAGTAGCATCCAAGCCTAAGACAATGCAAGAGGAAACTGAAATGGCAGTCGAAGTGATGGATAAAAGAATCCGCACTTTTGCTGACCGTCAGAACAGAGAACAAGCTGAAAATCCAGATAATAACCAACAACCACAACAACACCACCAAAACAAGAGGCAAAACACCGGCAGGGCTTATGCTGCAGGGACTGTTGAAAAGAAACAATATGGGGGATCCAAACCCCTATGCTCAAAATGCAATTATCACCACGATGGTGGGGCCATGTGACTCCTAAATGCCACAAATGCAACGAAAGTGGCATTTTGCTCAGTGATGTAGAAAGTACGGCAAATGCTAAACCATCGAGAGGCACTTGGTTCGGTCAGTATGACTTACTTGTTTTTGAATGTGGAGACCAAAGGACACTATTAGAGGATGCCAAGGCTGAAGAACAACAACAACCGTGGTAACCAAGTTGGAGGTGGCAATGCTCCAGCCAAGGTGTATGCGGTAGGGCATGCAGGGATAAACCCAGACTCTAACGTCGTGACGGGTACATTCCTTCTAAACAACCGTTATGCTTCCTTTCTTTATTCGTATACTGTGCCGATTAAAAGTTTTGTAATCATGCATTAGCTCCCAAATTGATATCACACCAACTGCATTAGATCACTATTATGACGTTGAACTAGCCGACAGGAGAATAATTAGGTTAAATACTATCCTTAGGGGTTGTACATTAAATATCTTGAACCACCTATTCAACATAAATTTAATGCCCGTAGAACTTGGTAGTTTTGACGCTATAATTGGTATGGATTGGTTGGTAAAGTACCAAGCAATCATTGTGTGTGCCGAGAAGATCATTCGTATACCCTGGGGAAATGAAACTCTAATCGTTCATGGTGACGGAAGCAACCAAGGAAACGAGGCTTGCCTGCACATTATCTCGTACACCAAAACACAAGAATACATGCTAAAAGGATGTCCAATCTTTTTGGCAAACATTGCTACAAAGGAGACATAAGACAAGTCGGAGAAGAAGCGACTTGAGGACGTATCGATGGTTCAAGATTTTCCTGATGTATTCTCTGAGGACTTTTTGGGTCTTCCTCCCTCTCGACAAGTGGAATTTCAAATCGATCTGATACCTAGTGCTGCACTTGTAGCACAGGCACCTTATCGATTAGCACCTTTTGAAATGAAAGAGTTGTCAGAGCAACTGAAAGAACTATTTAACAAGGGCTTTATAAGACCCAGTTTCTCACCTTGAGAGCTCCGGTCT
>BQNB010183917.1:0-12358 GCA_026074375.1 Tanacetum coccineum
GTCTGCTCATGTCAAAAGTATACAAGAATCAGGTTGTTATACTTTCTTATGGACTAATTTGAGCTTAATTTATTTATTTATGGATTGGTCATTGAAAAATATTCTTTTAGAAAAAAACTATAATTGTCTAGAATTACATGAATTTGTAACTGACAAGAACATATTTGTGTGGGTCAGCTATGAACATGAACTACTTGTCAAGTCATGTATTATTTACTTTATACTTTTATAGAACTACTTGGCATTTATGAACAAACTTATTAAATGACATTCCATATCTAGAACAGATTAGTTATGAGTCATTTTATTATTTTTAAATTGCTTATTAAAACTGCGTGTGTGCTTATTCAAGCGGACAACTTAGAAATTAATATAAAGACGTAAATAAATAGAAACCGCTTTTATATTAGTCTCCGCAAACAATTGACATATAGAAGAGCCTGTTTTCTCGCATGGCCAATTATATGTCGTTGTTTCAAGAGTTAAGAGCAGGAAGGGATTGAAGATTCATTGTTGTGATAGAGATGGTAAATACACAAAATCAACAACAAACGTTTTTTTCCCCAAACGTGTTAGTTTTCACATTGCATATCATCTATTCCTTTTCGAGCCAACAATCATACACTACATTCGTAACTACGATTCTTCCAAAAAGGAATATATATTCGTGTTATTTCGTCTTATCAGATTACTGTTCTTTCCTATTTGTTCGTGATTCACTCTATAACCGTTACTTATATTTTAACTTGGATACTCACAAAACAAGCCCGCCTATCGGGCGGGCTTTGCAACTAGTATATATATATATATATATATATATAAATATGCTTCGGTTCCATTGAGAAGGTTTTTATTTTGAAAAGATTAAAAAATCTTTGTTTGAGCAAATTGATTCATATTTTTTGATTTGATTCACATGTAAACATCGTTTAATGGTGAATTGAATCTAAAGATCACAAATTTGATTCACAAATCCTGGTTAAAATCGAGTTATGATAAAGATTCATTAAAACTATACAGATGATTCAGTATTGTAGTTATATCGCAAAATCGAGAGATTTTTAACATTGATTCAATATTTTTTTTACACATTTTGAATTAAAATTGCATTAAAATGAGTTCTACGCTTGAAAAACTTGAATCAAAGTTAAATATCTATCGTTTTTGAAAACATTATCAATCTTCTCAAAATAAAAACCTTCTCAATCCAGCTTATATATATATATATATATATAGGGGACCGTTCTTTGCAGAACCACTTTTTTGTACAGAACCTACAGAACCAACTTTGGACCAATAAGAATTTAGTATTATTAAATTATTTTATTTAATTCAAAAGGGTAAAATAGTAAAACACATTTTCACTTTCTTTTTTAATTTAAAAAAAAACCGTTTTTATTAAGCCTTAAAATTTCAGAATTAATTTTTTAATTTTTTTAGAATTTTTTTTTCAGCAAATTTATTTCAAAAAAATGAGGTGCATATATGTTTTTTAAAATATTATAGAAATTCATATATGTTTCTTGCATACAAGTTTAAAAAAAATAAAGTGCATATGTGTTTTTTTTTCTTTTATACAATTGTTTAACCATGAAACTTGTTTTTTTTCTTAAAATTTATAACCACAAACATAAACATATATATGTAACCTTTAAATTTAAGCTAAACCAATAACCTAAATAGGATACACAAAATTTGATATTAATTAAAATTCATCAATTTCAAATACAAATATAACTTGTTAAATTTAATTGTCCACGACATTCAAAAACATGTGTGCACTCTTTCAAGAACATACGTGCACGCCTCACTTTCTCTTCAAATTCATTAGAACATATTAGTACTCTTGCAAGAACATATATGCACGCTGCACTTTCTCGCTGAATTCATTAGAACATATGTGCACGTAGTCCGATCACGACTGGTAAAAAACCCAAATGCGTTCGTTGAGCATCTTCGTCACATGTCTCATTCATGACTGAATCATCCTCACTAAAAACAAATATATAGAAACATTAAAACAAGAGGTGGTTTTGTGAAAAAGAATATGAACTAAAAGTTTAATTGACGCCTTAGATAACTATCGAACACTTTGCCAACGTTATCATCTTTTTATCATATAGACGCATAAACCAATAAACAGACACATGTGTATTAAGCTTGCACAACTAAAAAAATTAAAAATGATTTACACGTATATACCTGGCACAATTCATTCCATCAAACAAATAGTTTGCGGCTATTATGCACTATTATTTGTTATCCACGGCCAATTTATTTTGGTGAACAGCATGAAGGCATATAAATGACATGGACAAGTTTATATCATGTTGACTTACTTGAGAATCAAGTTTTGTAGCAAGGGATACAGTTTTTTTCAGCACATCCTTTTGCATCAGAGCATATTAACAATATAGGTTAGCATAAAGCATGGGCAAGCATTGAGATATCAAGTGCTCCTGACTAGCCTGCCATTATACAAGAAAATATATAAATTATTTTAGTTTAAAATAAGTTTTAGGGAGCTTCAAGACCCACATGCACTTAACATGGAAAGTGGGGATTAAATTGAAAAGTCTTATAATGTGTAATCAATCAATTTTTCTCAAGCTTGGAGACACTTTTTCAAACTGTTCAAAGTAATTGTACATATAATTCGAGTTATTGATATCGGTAAGCCATCGTTAAAAATCCCTTTTGACGCTATTGGACCTTTATCCAATATACACACGTTTTAAAATTTATGGATACGAAGACAGATTATCAAAGATAGAGGGACATTATATACCTTAATTACTTCTTGCATTGGTGGATAAGCAAATTAATGCGTGTTTCCTTTTGGAAAGGCAATATCTGCACACCTATATAACACATAGTAACATCTCATGTATCAACCGAGAATTGGACCCATGACCCATCTAATCAAATGGTAAAACTAACACTTCCTTACTGCTAATAACAGATCAGTAACGTCATCCGAACATCCGGCAACAAGATAAAACTTTGTTACATCTAATGGTAATATATCATTTTTACCAGTAATAACAGGGTATTTTAAACAAGAGGTCAAGGATCAAACCTCTCGCTAGGTGTGTACATTTGGGGGTGGCCAGGGAGGGTCAGAAACGGTCCCGGGATTAACCCAGTGAGGCCGCGTACATGTGAGTAAAAAAGGCTCGCCTTCCCCGGGTATACCAAACAGGGAAAACCACATCCTGTTCCCCTTTTTGTTTAATAACAAGGTATTTTCATGCAATTTTTCCCATCATTTTACTTCATCCATGATCAAGTAGACACAAATATATGAGAGTTAAGTTCATATTACTGCTTATTAGAGCATATTTATAACAAGATTTTTAACTAAAAATCTTGATCCTAAGTATAAACAAAACCCTTATCACAAAATTATTGTATCATCATTAAGATTAACCAAATTCTTAACAGATCATCAGTTCATCACATAAAAACATAAAATCCATTTAGCTAAAACAAGAACAGTAAACATAGGCAAGCTAATCAACATGATTTAATCAAGTAAACATGTTCAAACACTTATCTCCATCATTAACAACAACTAACTGAATTAGCTAATAATTGATTTGACATACCTTTTGTGTGAAGAACTTAGCGTTGAATTTTTTTTTCTTCTTTTGCAAATGGAAATAGTGTCTATTTGCTTCTGTGATACCTTCTGGATGAATGTGTGGCCTGCTATTTATAGCACAACAGTTTCCTTATTTAAAATATTTAAAAAATAAATATGTCTTTATCATAGCATCTATCAACCACATACATCTACAAAAACGTTAAAACACTTTGACCACCACAACAGGAGCGGCAACAATGCAACCGCCATCAATAGAAAAAAGGGCAGTTCGGGGTGCCGTTATCACAGATCGGAGGAGGCTTGGGGTGTCGATTTTCACAAATCATTTGAGGCGAGGGTATCCATTGCGCGGTTTTCATCATTAATTTATCAAACACCATTGACAACACCAACAGTGAATCGACTAACCGCTGACAAAACATCCACATCAGATCGTGTAAATAAAAAAAATCGAACTTCTAATTAAATACAAAACAATAACGAGTTGATTACCTTGTCAAATCTGGATGTGGTTTGTAGGGGGTGGCGACTGTTTTTTTTATGAAAGAGAGGCAGTTTCTAGGTTAAAAGAGGGTGTGGGTTGGAGGATCCAGTATTTTTAGGAGTTATAAATTTCCCAAAATGTCCTTTTATACATTACATGATATAATTTAGAGTTTTTGTTTATTACATTAATGCCACAACAGTTTTTAACCATTGATCAAATAAATGAAAGGCTTAGATTTGGTTCTGTAGGTTCTCATAAAAATGTGGTGTTTTAAGCAAAGAAAATGCCGCTTTATATAATATATAATATATATTATTATATTTATATAGCAGGCTTTTTCTTTGCAGAACCATTTTTTTGTACAGAACCTACAGACACCAAATATAATCCGTTAGAATCATTTTATCAAATAGTTAAGTTGAATTAGTGCATTTATGATCGTTATTGAATTAAAAGGGTGTAGGGTTTAAAAACTTGATAAGGGTTATTTAAGGAATTTCGAAATTATTAATTATAAAAATCTGTCATATTTTATAATATAACTTCCCTAAATAATTGGGCAAACAAGTATCTCTTCTCCAAAAACAGTCGCCTCTTTTTTTTCTACCTGAACCAAAACCATATATACAGATTTATTTTCTCCATTCTTTCCACCGGTCTTTCGACAATCGTTCCGACCAATCTTTAGTCATCACTTCATCATATCACATGTATCTTAGTGTTTTTTTTAATATTTAAATGGGCGTTTTAATTTTAGGGAAGCTTGGGGGAAGGTTAATTATTTGTATCTGTATATCATCAGAAGCTTTTTTCGTTACTTACCATGGACTTGATGCAAGCATAAGTCAGTTTGGTTACTAGATCAAATCACGTTTTGTGGTTACTGATGTTTTTTGTTACATATTGAGACGATGGGTCTTTATTGTTTTATTATGTTTTAACTTTTCATCTGATTAACAATTTCTGCTGGTATCGTAGAAAAGGATATTTTTAAACAAGATTGGAGATTAGGAAGAAGGTGCAGATATTTCAATACATTGTCATGAACATGGACACTGTGTTCTTATAGGATTAGCTACAGGGCTTGTGGCTCTTTTTCAACAACATTGCAGTGGAGTAAAAAATTGCTCGTTTCAAGTTCTTATCATGGCATATCATATGCTTAAGCAAAAGTAAGCCTAGGTGGAATTATGATACCCTTTAGCCTTTTGTTAATGTAACATTTGGTCTTTTTATAAATAAGTCATATGTCTTCATGGTGGGTTCTATGTAATCGTTGATTCCTATATGATTTTTATAAAATTATGTTTGTGCTAATGGTTTTAATAACAAGTTTCAAAAGTGGCTTATTACGTATGATAGAATAAACTAAGAATTATTGTTATTTCAAGTGCAGGTTATTATCAGGCATTTCGTTGCAATTAGTTGGTTGTAATGTTGGTTCTTGCAACCGGATGTTGCAGTTTCCGATGTATGCTTATTTTATACCGAGGTCTAAAGCTTAGCTGAAATGGTGTTGATGCGCATTTCCACTTGGCCCAGAGAGCACTCTTTGTTAAAGGTGTATACCTGCATAAACTTAATCATTACTTTATAAACTAGGTTTACTATAATTGCATATGTTTATGAAAGACATCAAGATTTTGGGTTTATTTTTTGTGTTTTAGAAACCAAATTTTTACCTTGATTCAAATACATATTAGCATTGGGGAGTTTAATAGTGATTGAGCCATACATTCGTAGTTTGATTCTTAGTTAGAGATGCTAATTCGAGATTATGAATACGGAGTATTGGTAGTCTAGAACGGATACGGCGCATCCATGAGAATGGATACGACGTATTGGTTACGTCGACCAAAATATAAGAAAAATAGACTTATTATTGACGGTTTGAGATATCTGTGTGCATTTGTACATGTTTAATATGTGTGCATTTGTACATGTTTAATATGACGTTTGTTGCCTTATAGAGGTTGAATTTCTTTTTTAAAATATGTTAATTGGTGCAACTTGTCATGGTTAAGAAAACTGCATTTCTAGTTAATGAGTTTTTTTGTGTTACCGTATAATGTCGATCTCGCAACGTAGCTAACATATTATTTTTTTATACGTTGAGCATGCTCCGTAATAGTTTAACAGTGATAGTGAATTATTATATGAATAGTGCATACGTGTTCTTTTAGCTGTTAAGCTCATTTGATATAATTAGTTCTTTTTTCTTTTTTGCTTTTTTAGGGGATGACCCAATCATAGAAAAGACGACGTGTGATGAAGATGATCAACGAATGCACTTGTAATAATGTGTTTAAATTTGTGCATATATGTTATCGAAAGGCGTGCATATATGTTTTTGCAATGGTACTCATATGTTCTAATGAATTTGAGAGAGAAAGTGTGCACATATGTTTTTCGAAAAGTGCACATATGTTTTTGAACAACATTGATATAGTTAGATTTATATTTCTAATGTATTTCATTTGATATCAAATTTTGTTTATGTATTTATGTTTCTGGTTTGTTATTTGTATTTGAAATGTATTTCATTTGATATCAATTTTTGTCTATATATTGTGTTATAAATTTTGAAGATTAAAGAATGTGCACAAGAAACATATGTGTAATTACCATATTAAGTTAAAAATGTACACTAGAAACATGGAATTTACAATATTAAAAAAAAACACATATGCACTTATTTTTTTTCCTTTTGAAAACAGTATATACTAGAAAAATATATAAAAAAAAAAAAATTAATTCTGAAAATCAAAAGGTTTAAAAAAACGTTTTTTAATTAATTTTTTTTAAAAAAAGTCAAAATATGTTTTGACTATTATACCCTTTAGAATTAAATAAAAAAAGTAATGATACTAAATTCTAATTGGTTTTCTATAGGTTCTGTACAAAAAAGTGGTTCTGCAAAGAACGGTCCCCTATATATATATATATATATATATATATATATATAGGGGACCGTTCTTTGCAGAACCACTTTTTTGTACAGAACCTACAGAACCACTTTAAACCAATTAGAATTTAGTATCATTACTTTTTTTTATTTAATTCAAAATGGTATAATAGTCAAAACACATTTTGACTTTTTCTTAAAATTTTTAATTAAAAAAACGTTTTTTAAAATCCTTTTAATTTTCGAAATTAATTTTTTTATTTTATTTTATATATTTTTTAGTATATACTGTTTTCAAAAGAAAAAAAAATGAGTGCATATATGTTTTTTTAATATTGTAAATTCCATGTTTTTAGTGTACATTTTTAACTTAATATGGTAATTACACATACGTTTCTTGTGCATTTAATCTTTAAAATTTATAACACAAAATGTGGAAAAAAATTTATATCAAATGAAATACATTTCAAATACAAATAACAAACCAAAAACATAAATACATAAACAAAATTTGATATCAAATAAAATACATTAGAAATATAAATCTAACTATATTCATGTTGTTCAAAAACATGTGTGCACTCTTCGAAAAACATATGTGCACTCTTCCAAGATCATATGTGCACTCTTCCAAGATCGTATGTGCAAGCTTCGTTTTTTCATCAAATTCATTAGAACATGAAATACCCCTTCAAGCAAGACATATCACTCTTTATATCGGTCATGGTCACCGTCTTTACGAAACATATTCACATACCTGAAACTACAAAAAATTTGTTATTATTATCATAAAAAAAAACACATATTCATTATTTAAAACATATACCTCAAAACACATATGCACACCATTTCATTAATCATATACTAACCTAAAACACATATGCTCGCTTTCAATGTGAACACGTATGCACTTGGAGCTTGGAGCATGAGTTGTGTCTTTTCTTTATAAAATTACTGTAGATGCAAGTATCGGCCATCAAAAATTTAAGAAATTTTTAATACAATCAAAAAGAGCAAAACGTCTGAAAATCCCCATTTTCATCAATCAACATTTGTGAGCTTCCAAGACAGATGAGACAGCAGTGGATTCAACTAATCATATTTAATTAAAAACGACACCATAGTATATAAATCTATTCATCAGCAGATTTCTAATGATAACTTTACTTTACAAGAAGTGCTTTACAAAACAGAACAATGGCATGTAATAGCAGGCTTCATGTCAACAGAAATACAATATGTATTGTCATGACTCGATCTCATATAAGGTTAATGGGCTGAGAGGCAATCCTAACACTATACCAGATGCACGTTTCCATGATATTGTAATTAACGGGTCAGGAAGGCATATGCGATTACTAAATTCGAAAAGTGGGCCAAAATCATCAACCAAAACGGGATAAGTTAACTTGCCGCATTTGAGAGTAAAGTCAAAATATTATATAGGTAGATAAGGAGTGGAACTGACAGTTTCCTCAAGCTGTTGACGGCCTGCATCTCCTGGACCATTTGACGGACCTCGGATAAGATAAGCTGCTTCGGGATCTTTCTAATCTCTGCCTTCTTCTCTTCAGCCTACAACAAACAGACAAACACACATTATCAACCAAACCTACTAAGGGGGTGTTTGTTTAAGCTTATATATGGCCTATGAGCTGCTTCTTTTTTTGCGGCTTACATTTCATAAGCCCCAATTTTCCGGCTTATATACTAGTATTTCATTTCAATAAATAATCCTCGTATTGAAAAATTAGATTAGGTAGTAAACCTGAGTGATACGTTTTTGGAGGTTGAGACGGTAAGATCTGATGCGACGTTCTTCGTAACCTGAAAAAACCCTAACGTAAAACATGGCTTTCCGACCAAAATCAATCAATTTATTCTTCATCTTTTCCTTCCTTACAAATCAATTTTTAACAACCAAACTAAAGCAACAGGAGGACGACCGTTGTTGGATAAAGATGTTGTTGACAAACACAAACAACGACACAAAAATACTAACAGAATAGTACAAGGTATTTTGACCAAATATAGCTTTTTGTGTGGCGGTTCTTGAAATAAAGATACATTCGGCCGGTGATTGTTACATTTTATTTTCAAAATGCAAAGATTCATGACGGCTGAGGTATAGATCTAGAGAGGTTTTCGGGGTTGAGAGGAAAAACAGGTGTCAGTTTTTTTAACCGAATAATAGACATGGGAGAGAGATCAATTGTATTTTTTTCTAGCAATTTTTTAGAATAATATAAAAAACCTAAATTAGCATTTATTTAGGGGTATTAATTTATTTTTCTATGCTTTCTTGAGATGTGTTGTTTAAATTGGGGATAAGTTGTAAGTTTAATGGAACAACATATTTGCCTTCCATCTTTTAGTTATAACGATTTCATTTGTTTTTTAGTTTAGTGGTTTGTTATGTGATCGTGTTTTTGTATCTGTTTGCTCATTTGAGTGTTGTACTTGTCATTAGTGTTTGCATAGACGTGATCATTAATGTCCACCTTTTAAGCTCGTCGTGCTATATAGATGCCAGATTTTGTTTTGTAAATTAGCATTAATTTGTGACGTTTATTCAACTTTCTGAACTTTGACTTTTATTCTGGAGTCTTGTTTTTTTCTCTCCCTGGTCCTTGTATTATCAAATCGTAGTTGAAATATTGGGACGTGATCTTACTTGGATGATTGAGGTTATTACAAAGGCTAAGGTTGAGACAGGGGTTTGACCTAAAAGGAACATCAAAGACAAAAATAAATGATCTTTGGTATAATGGCAATTTCACTTGTATTTAGTTAAAAGACATACCAATTCCCATTAAAAAGAAAACTAGAATTGTAACAAAAAACCAAATGTGAATACTAACATTAATAAATTGAATAGGTAGCTTTTTAGACCGTTTACTTGTTCCTTCATTGCAAATAAACTATCCTTATAAAATCGCATAAACAACTATGAAGAATCAAAACGGCTTAGTTATTTGTATATCTGATCCTCTAGGCATGAGATAATAAATGAAAAAAATTTGGAGTAATGAAAACAGAGTTAAGCGTAATTCGAAATGAATGCAACAGTGTGGTGCATGGACTATTAAGCAAGATTCTAGTAATTATGGCCTTGGCTTTGTTCTATAATTTTATTTAGAACCTATACTACTAAGGGTATTTTAGATAATTGATTAGACTCGGGAATCTCATATTGGATTATTGGGAGCATCATTAGTGTTCTTAAACTTGCAAGTATGTATGCCACATACTTTAAAACTTGCAAGTATGTGTTTTGGAGGTATATGTTTTAAATAATGAATATGTGTTTTTTATGATAATAATAACAAATGTTTTGTGGTTTCAGGTATGTGAACATGTTTCGTAAAGACGGAGACCATGACTGATATAAAGAGTGCGCATATGTCTTGCTTTTTTTTGAACATCACATATGTCTTACTTGAAGGGGTACTTCGTGTTCTAATGAATTTGATGAAAAAGCGAAGCTTGCACATATGATCTTGGAAGAGTGCACATATGATCTTGGAAGAGTGCACATATGTTTTTCAAAGAGTGCACACATGTTTTTGAACAACATGGATATAGTTGGATTTATATTTTTAATGTATTTCATTTGGATAACAAATTTGTTATATGCTTTATGTTTTTGGTTTGTTATTTGTATTTGAAATGTATTTCAATTGATATCAATTTTTGTTTATATTTTGTCTTATAAATTTTGAAGATTAAAGAATGTGCACAAGAAACATATATGTAATTACCATATTAAGTTAAAAATGTGCACTAGAAACATGAAATTTACAATATTAAAAAAAACATATATGCACTCATTTTTTTTCTTTTGAAAACAGTATATACTAAAAAAATAATAAAAAAATTAATTTTGAAAATTAAAAGGTTTTAAAAAAAATGTTTTTTAATTAAAAAATTCAAAAAAAGTCAAAATGTGTTTTGACTATTATACCCTTTTGATTTTAAATAAAAAAGAAGTAATGATACTAAATTCTAATTGGTTTAAAGTAGTTCTGTAGGTTCTATTCAAAAAAGTGGTTTTGCAAAGAACGGTCACATATATATAGTAAATATAATCTATAATAAATATAATATATATATATAAATATATATATATATATATATATATATATATATAATATTTTCTTATTGAGCATAATTTTGTTCAAGATTTTTTCAAAAAGAATACTTCAAAATCTTTCAAAAACTGTGTGCTCAACAAACTTCCTTCTTTAAGTTTTTACTCTAATATATATTTGAGGGGGAGTATAAATATTGATAAAAAAATAAAAGTTCCATTTGTCATGCAACATTGTTTTCCCCATGCGCTTTCATTCTACAAGTGAGTTAACGTACATTAACTTGTATTTTAATTCACTTGTATAATCAAAAATTTCAAAACATATGCAATTTTGAGGGGAGAATAGTGATTTAAATGTGGTCAATATTGCTTAATATGGGTAAGATCTAAAAGAATAAGTGTGTTCTCGACCTATTATGTGCAAAACTCTTTCATAATATGATGCACATGTGTAGGGGGAGCTTTTTGATGAAATAGAAAACTCTCAAAGTGTAACCAAATGATCTATCAAACGCTTTGATTCATTTTTCAATGGTTTTCATGGCTACGGTAGTAATACCAATTGACCGACCAATTGATGATGATCAAGGTGATTAAGGTTAGTTATTGTTCCATGATCCAGCCAGAACTAGAGGGATCTACCCAAGGACACTCCAATAGATAGATTCGAAGTCCTTAAGTATGCTATAAAAAGGAGTAAAGTAAGAACGGGAATGAAGGGGTTGAAGAAAGAAAAAGAACAATTATGAAAGGATGAAAAGAAATGAGCCCTCAATAAACTTAGGCAAAAACTAGGTCAATGCATAATCTATCAGAAATCACAAGGTTGATTCTGATGTTGAAGACAAGTCATCATGGACCTAGTGATGCAATGTGTAACCCTCCCAGCTACTCAGTCTTCTCTCAAAAGAAGTTTGTTTCGTTTCTCACGGAGATCAACACGCTTTTATCGACTTTCTCATTCCGAGATCGTTGATATTGAAAAGGTGATAGTCCGCTCCAGCCTCCGATCACCAAATAAAAAATACGCACTTATAGAGTCTAGAGCCAACGAGATCAATCAATAAATCTCATTAGGACACAATTTCATAAACACTTGTTGCTCATAATCAAGAAAACAAGTTGTACAAGAGTTATGCACAGACACAAAGTAATCTGTGTAAAAAGATGAAAATTGACAAATACTTTCAAAATCCAAAACTTTTGAAGTGTTCAAAAACTCTTTATCCAGAAGCACTATGAATGGTTTTCAAATCATTTTCTTTA